>JAODAL010001417.1:0-195000 GCA_025379985.1 Phyllomedusa bahiana
TTAGGTAGCTGGGCAGGATATAGGTACCAGGGCAGGGCATCATAAGCAGCGGGGGTAATAGGTAGCCAGGGCAGGGCTCATATAGCCAGGGCAGGGTAAAAGGAGCCGGGGCAGGGGGCTCTATAGCCAGGGCAGTGTAAGTGCCGGGGCAGGGTAAGGTAGCGGGGCAGGGCAATTATAGGCAGCCAGGGACATGGGTAGTTAAAAAAATAAAAAAGAAAATACCCCAACCGCGTCCGTCCTCTCACCTGCTCCGGAGCCGGTGGCCGCTCATGCAGAGTGCGGAGCGGACGGGACACGCGTGACGTTCCACTCCGGGGCCCTGCCCCCGGCCTCTGGGAGCTGAACAACGGGTCAATAGATTCCAGCTGTTCGGGGCCCGGCACTCTTGCCCCGCTGGGGCAAGCGGGGCCCGTAAGGGATGCTGGCTGGTTGAGACCCGGCCGGCAGCGAGCTGGTGGCTAGGGGGGCCCTGTCACCCCCGCCCACGGGGGTCCGGGGTCGCTGATGCGACCATTGTGGCCCCTGTGGTGCCACAAAACCGGCCCCGGGACTCAGGGCCCGGGGGGGAAACACTGGCCCCTGGGCGGGCGATCCGGGGCCGGGCCCGCCGGGCAAATGCCCGGTTTGCCCTATGGGCAGTCTGGGCCTGGCTACAGGGAGCTGTATACGGCTACAATGGGCAGTATAAAGGTACAGGGAGCATGTATATACCTACAGAGGGCAGTATAAGTAAGGGGGTAAATATATTACAGGGGGTATACGTGCGGGGGGCATGTATACTGCTACGGGCAAGTATAACCACGGGGGCTAGGGGGGGGAATTTTTAGCCCTTGGGGGTACTTTTACACGATAAATCCCAAAATACCGAGGGTAAATCCCGCCCTTTTTGGTTTTTATTGCACGAAAGGGGGAGGCTTTTGTCCACATTTGTGGATTCAAGCTGTCCCCCCTTCTTACCCACATTTTCATGTTCCTCCTGAGAACCGGGGAGAAGAATGAAAATGGTCAAGTTTTTCGGAACACTGGTGGTGTAGAAAACCGCAGTGGGGACTGCTGCACGGATTTTCCAATGAAGTCTATGGAGAGTGTTGCTTGTCGGTTTTCAGATGGTTTGTAAAACCGCAAACCACATGAAAAACTGACAAATAGCCTGTGACATGGGGACAAGCCCTTATGCTTACCAACCAGTGTTCTGCTGCACTTAGGTAGGGAGACTCATAAGCCCCAGGGCTCCACGTTGATTTCAGATTAGTGTGATGATGTCATCACATCTGTATAAGTTGAAGTGAGCTCAGCGGGCCCCCGGGAAACAACTCTCTGGGTGGGTTAGGCACCCCCGTCCACTGGTCCATTTGTCATTCTTGATTCACTTCACCACACACACATGACACAAAAATTTCAGGTTTGAAAATTTTTCCCCTTGGCCTGGAAGCCAATAGTTATCCCTTTTCAACTCTGCCAATTCGTCCCATGACAGCAAGGAGGGATATGTGTGCAGACAGCCTATCAACATTTAACACCCACCAAGTCAGCAAGGAGGGATAGTGTGCAGACAGCCTATCACACGTTTAACCCCCCAAGTCAGCAAGAGGGATAGTGTGCAGCAGCTATCACACGTTATACCCACCAATCCAAAGGAGGAATATGTGTGCAGACACCCTATCACACATTATACACCCACCTAGACAGCAAGGAGGGTTTTGTGTGCAGACAGCCTTTCACACATGTTATACACCCACCTAATCAGCAAGGAGGGATATGTGTGCAGACAGCCTATCACACGTGTTATACACCCACCTAATCAGCAAGGAGGGATATGTCATACATGCCAACTCTCCCGTTTTTGGCGGGGGGGTCCCGCTATTTGGGGTCCCCTCCCGCCCTCCCGGGGGAGTTGGCATTCCCCCGCCGCCTGCTGGCGGCGGGGCTCTTTTAAATGGCCGCGGCCCCGGAAGTAGCGCTAGTGCGTACTCTGGCGCCGCCGGTCCGTTCTCAACAGGCGGGTGAAGCGGCCGCTGCGCCCGCTTCACCGCCCGGAGTCTCGCTGTGCAGGAGGAGGCAGGAGGGATCGCCCCCCTCCTCCCTCCTCCCCCTGTATGTACGGCGCCCGGTTGTGCGCCGCAAAATACAGGTCAGCGGCGCAGGGGGAAGTGACGCGCCCGGGTGCTCTCACTTCCCCCTGCGCCGCTGAGGAGATCGGTCGGGAGGTGTCCGGAGCCCGCAGGAGCCTGGTGAGGTAAGTGGATTTTATTATTTTTTTTTATTAGCTACATGGGGGGCTCTACCTGGCAACAGAGGGGGGACTCCTGGCAACAATGGGGGCACTACCTGGCAAAAAAATGGGGCACTCCCTGGCAACAGAGGGGCACTACCTGGCAACAATGGGGGCTCTTCCTGGCAACAGAGGGGGGCACTACCTGGCAACAGAGGGGGCACTACCGGGCAAAAAAAGGGGCTCTTCCTTGGCAACAATGGGGGCACTACCTGGCAACAATGGGGGCTCTTCCTTTGGGAACGAGGGGGCACTACCTGGCAACAGAGGGGACATCAAACCAGGGCAACAGAGGGGCACTACCTGGCAACAGAGGGCAAACTACCTTTGGGAACAGAGGGGCATCTACCTGGCAACAGAGGGGGCACTAGCTGGCAACAGAGGGGGCACTAGCTGGCAAACAATGAGGGCACTAGCTGGCAAACAATGGGGGCACTAGCTGGCAACAATGGGGGCACTAGCTGGCAAACAATGGGGGCACTAGCTGGGAACAATGGGGGGCAAACCTAAACCCGGCTAACAAAGGGGGCACCTACCTGGCTACCCGAGGGGGCATCTACTTGGCTACAAGGGGGCATCTACCTGCCTGTAAGAGGCACTACCTGCTTATGGGGGTTTACTACCTGGCTATAAGGGCATCTACCTGGCTTTCTTCCAAAGTGGGTGTGGCTTTTTGAAGGGGGTGTGGCATACCGAAAATATGGGCGTGTCCATGCTAACTTTTGCCACGGCGCGCTAAGCGCGCCGCCATCTATGGTCTCCTGCTTTTTCATTTTCAAAAGTTGGCAACTATGAGATATGTGTGCAGACAGCCTATCACAAATGTTATACACCCACCAAGTCAGCAACGAGGGATATGTGTGCAGACAGCCTATCACACATCTTATACACCCACCTAATCAGCAAGGAGGGATATGTGTACAGACAGCCTATCACACATGTTACACACCCACCAAGTCAGCAAGGAGGGATATGTGTGCAGACAGCCTATCACACGTTATACACCCACCAAGTCAGAAAGGAGGGATATGTGTGCAGACAGCCTATCACACATGTTATACACCCACCAAGTCAGAAAGGAGGGATATGTGTGCAGACAGCCTATCACATGTTATACACCCACCAAGTCAGCAAGGAGGGATATGTGTGCAGACAGCCTATCACACATGTTATACACCCACCAAGTCAGCAAGGAGGGATATGTGTGCAGACAGCCTATCACACATCTTATACAACCACCTAATCAGCAAGGAGGGATATGTGTGCAGACAGCCTATCACACATGTTACACACCCACCAAGTCAGCTCACTGCACGTGACTTCCTTCATGCGCTACCACTGCTAGTGCTAAACTTTAAAGTAGGAAGTGGTCATAATAATGAGAATGGACTTAGTACACAGTTCTAACCCCACATCCTAGCAGACATCACAAGCAGCAAAGTGCGCCGCACACAAAACAACTACTCGAGACGCACAGAATGTACATCCACAGCCGGCCGGTAGATGGGGCTGCGTGAGGTAATCCAGCTCCGCCCATTCGTATAGAGATTTTCCCGGCCGGGGCTGGTCACCTGACCCGCTGGAGCGTCCCGGTGTTCCCGGTGCAGTCATGTCAGGCGGCGGCTGCTGTGCCGAGGTGTACAGCTGTATATTTGACTACAACACCCCGCGTATAGCGCTTATAAAGAGCCGCAAGGTTGGACTGCTGAACAGGGTCATCCAGATCGTTATCCTTGCCTATGTTATTGGGTATGACATTACTATATAGCTTTACTGTGTGCGACTCTTCCATAGAGCAGATGGGATCCAGCGCTGGGCGTATGTCTGTGCTTCGCTTCTTGCCATATGTTCTCTAACATGCGTGTCTATCCTCCGCGGGTACATGTAGCCTTCTGAAGCTGGGTGTATCTACAACCCCCATCATGCTGCTGGACGCTCCAAGTAGTATCTGGTGAGATGGTAATGTTCAGTTCAGTGTAATTGTTCACTTGTAATATTGTTTCACTCTATTGATTAAAGCCTCCCATTGCTTGATTGGGGTACCCTGTGCCCACTGTCATTCTACACACTGGTCAGTTGTGGGTTATTGGTACTTTTACCAAACCTGGGTTCACATTTCAGGTGCCTGTAACTTAATGACTGGCATCATCGCCTCCTTTTTCACTCTATTGAGGACATAGTGACAACTGAAAAGATGCCCATTGATGCCACCTTTGGTCTTTCTCCTTTTCATCGTTAGAACAGCAGTCCGGTGTGGCTTAAAAAGGTTGTCCGGTTATATTGTCTTGTGTGATCTGACATCAGAAGTGGAGAGACACCGCTACATCCCAGATGGTACATTTCCCAGGGCAGTCGTCTGACGCCCATCAAGTTTTGTGAATGGGTCCTATTCGTATAAATGTGACCTGTACCTTAGATGGTGGCCTCAGCCCGGGACGCATCTGGAGTTCTCAATGTCCCTTCATTTTTACTAGTAGTAATGTTTCAGTTTATTGATTGAAACAACCCATTATCGTTAGAACAGCAGTCCAATGGGGCTTAAAAGGTTGTCCAGGTATATTCTTCTGCTAGATCTGTCATCAGATGTGGAGAGACGCAGCTTCATCCCAGATGGTACATTTTCCAAGGCAGTCCTCTGACGCTTAAAGGGGTTGTCTCTCTACATTGATTCATCTTACCTCAGTCAGGATTCCTTGGTTTCACTTTGAATTGAGCGGCATGTTTACTGGCTTCTACTAGGCTGCAGTTGAAGCCAGGTCTGTAGCTATAGCAACCAGTACTGGCAGCCTATCAGGAGAGGTTGAAGCCAGGTCTGTAGCTATAGCAACCAGTGCTGGCAGCCTATCAGGAGAGGTTGAAGCCAGGTCTGTAGCGATAGCAACCAGTGCTGGCAGCCTATCAGGAGAGGTTGAAGCCAGGTCTGTAACTATAGCGACCTGGGGAGCTGATGCTGCCCATACAAGAGGGGATATCTAGGAATAGGTAGGACACTGGTAATGGACATATATTGCAAAGTGACTTGTTTTTGCAAGATCTTTAACATAAAAAGCAATCCTTATAGTGAGACAACCCCTTTACGTACATGGGTCCTGTTCGTATAAATGTGACCCCTACCCGATAGTCACTGGGCATCAGATGGTTGCCTCACCCCATGTACAGCCCAGTACACATCTGGAGCTCTCAATATCACTTCACTTTTACTAGCAATATTGTTTCACTCTATTGATTGAAGCAACCCGTTGACAGATTGGGGCTGCCTGAGCCTGTTGTGTTTTGAACAGCACTCCAGTGGGGCTTTAGAGATGGTCCAGGCAGGGCCGCCATTAGGGGGGTACAGGCAGTACCCCCGTATGGGGCCCGGAGGTTCTATGAGGCAAGGGGGGGCCCGCCGCCGCTGGCGGGTACCGCCCCCTTGCTTCGCAGAAATGCTAGAGAACATGCCATGTGTGGCGCCGCTGTTTGCGACTGGGGCCCGGCGGCGCAGCGCTGCTCATAGAGCGAGGGGGTAGGGACGGGCGGCACTGTGTGCGGCTGGGGCCCGGCGGCGCAGCGCTGCTGAGAGAGGAGCGGGCGGCGCTGCAGGTCCGGTCACAGCTGAGCTTATTGACATGCGCAGAGCGCGCTCTACTTACTCCTCCTGCGCGCTGTGACCGGAGCAGGCAGGCCCTTTTCTTCCTCTGCCGGCGAGATGCGGGACGGCTAAGTAAATCAGTGAGACCACGCCCCCCACGGGCGGGGCTTCACTGATTCAAATTGTCCCGCATCCCGCCATTGGGCAGAAGCCGCGCGGGCAGAGCGAGAGAGAAGGGCCCGGCTCCGGTTACAGCGCAGGAAAGTGAAGTTGATCAATCAATGTTAGCTGTAATTAGGAGTGCGGGCCCTCTCTCTCTAGGAGGGGGGCCCCACCCAGCCACCTGCTGTCTGGCTACCTGCCTTTCCCCCCGGCCACCTGCCTGGCTACCTGTCCTTGCACCCGGCCACCTGCCTGGCTACCTGTCCCTGCACCCGGCCACCTGCCTGGCTACCTGCCTTTCCACCCGGCCACCTGCCTTGCTACCTGTCCTTGCACCCGGCCTCCTGCCTGGCTACCTGCCTTTCCACCCGGCCTCCTGCCTGGCTACCTGCCTTTCCACCCGGCCTCTGCCTGGCTACCTGCCTTTCCACCCGGCCTCCTGCCTGGCTACCTGCCTTTCCACCGGCCTCCTGCATGGCTACCTGCCCTTCCACCCGGCCTCCTGCCTGGCTACCTGCCCTTCCACCCGGCCTCCTGCCTGGCTACCTGCCCTTCCACCCGGCCACCTGCCTGGCTACCTGCCCTTCCACCCGGCCACCTGCCTGGCTACCTGTCCTTGCACACGGCCACCTGCCTGGCTACCTGTCCTTGCACCCGGCCACTGCCTGGCTACCTGTCCTTGCACCCAGGCAACCTGCCTGGCTACCTGTCCTTGCACCCGGCCACCTGCCTGGCTACCTGTCCTTGCACCCGGCCACCTGCCTGGCTACCTGTCCTTGCACCCGGCCACCTGCCTGGCTACCTGTCCTTGCACCCGGCCACCTGCCTGGCTACCTGTCCTTGCACAAGGCCACCTGCCTGGTACCTGTCCTTGCACCCGGCCTCTCGACTGGCTACCTGTCCTTGCACCCGGCCACTGCCTGGCTGACCTGCCCTTCACCCGGCACCTGCCTCGCTACCTGTCCTTCCACCAGGCCACCTGCCTGGCTACTGTCCTTGCACCCGGCCGCCCTGCCTGGCTACCTGTACTTGCACCCGGCGCTGCCTGGCTACCTGTACTTGCACCCGGCCCGCCTGCCTGGCTACCTGTACTTGCACCCGGCGCCTGCCTGGCTTCCTGTCCTTGCACCCGGCCGCCTGCCTGGCTACCTGTACTTGCACCCGGCCGCCTGCCTGGCTACCTGTACTTGCACCCGGCCGCCTGCCTGGCTACCGGCCCTTCCACCCGGCCGCCTGCCTGGCTACCTGCCTTTCCACCCGGCCACCTGCCTTGCTACCTGCCCTTCCACCCGGCCTCCTGCCTTGCTACCTGCCCTTCCACCCGGCCTCCTGCATGGCTACCTGCCCTTCCACCCGGCCTCCTGCCTGGCTACCTGCCCTCCACCCAGCCACCTGCCTGGCTACCTGCCCTTCCACCCGGCCGCCTGCCTGGCTACCTGCCCTTCCACCCGGCCCCCTGCCTGGCTACCTGCCCTTCCACCCGGCCGCCTGCCTGGCTACCTGCCCTTCCACCCGGCCACCTGCCTGGCTACTTGCCCTTCCACCCGGCTACCTGTCCTTGCACCCGGCCACCCGCCTGGCTACCTGTCCTTGCACCCGGCCACCCGCCTGGCTACCTGTCCTTGCACCCGGCCACCCGCCTGGCTACCTGTCTTGCACCGGCCACCCGCCTGGCTACCTGTCCTTGCACCCGGCCACCCGCCTGGCTACCTGTCCTTGCACCCGGCCACCCGCCTGGCTACCTGTCCTTGCACCGGCCACCCGCCTGGCTACCTGTCCTTGCACCGGCCACCCGCCTGGCTACCTGTCCTTGCACCCGGCCACCCGCCTGGCTACCTGTCCTTGCAACCGGCGACACGCCTGGCTACCTGTCCTTGCACCCGGCCACCCTCCTGGCTACCTGTCCTTGCACCCGGCCACCTGCCTGGCTACCTGCCCTTCCCCCCGGCCCCCCGCCTTTCTACCTGTCCTAGCACCAGGCCACACGCCTGTCTTACTGTCCTTGCTCCGGGCCACCGGCCTGGCTACCTGTCCTTGCACCCGGCCACCCGCCTGGCTACCTGTCCTTGCACCCGGCCACCCGCCTGGCTACCTGTCCTTGCACCCGGCCACCCGCCTGGCTACCTGTCCTTGCACCGGCCACCCGCCTGGCGCCCTGCCCTTCCACCCGGCCACCGCCTGGCTACCTGTCCTTGCACCCGGCCACCCGCCTGGCTACCTGTCCTTGCACCCGGCCACCCGCCTGGCTACCTGTCCTTGCACCGGCACCCCTGGCTACCTGCCCTTCCACCCGGCCACCGGCCTGGCTACCTGCCCTTCCACCCGGCCACCTGCTTGGCTACCTGCCCTTCCACCCGGCCACCTGCCTGGCTACCTGCCCTTCCACCCGGCCTCCTGCTGGCTACCTGCCCTTCCACCGGCTCCTGCCTGGCTACCTGCCTTCCACCCGGCCACCTGCCTGGCTACCTGCCCTTCCACCCGGCCTCCTGCCTGGCTACCTGCCCTTCCACCCGGCCTCCTGCCTGGCTACCTGCCCTCCACCCGGCCTCCTGCCTGGCTACCTGCCCTTCCACCCGGCCTCCTGCCTGGCTACCTGCCCTTCCACCCGGCCACCTTGCTACCTGCCCTTCCACCAGGCTACTTGCCTGCCTGTCTGGCTACCTGCCTAGCCAGCCTACCAACCCACCTGACTACCCACCTGGCTACCTGTCCCCCTACTTGCTACTTGGCTATCCACCTGCCTGCCTGGCTACCTAACTCCCCACCCGCCTGGCGCCTTATCTGCCTGCCCGGCTCCCTACACGCCCCGCTACCTACGTACCTAGCTAGGCTACCTGCCGACCTGGCTACCTACCGTCTACTTGGCTACCACCTGGCTACCTACTTACCTGCCACCTGGCTACCTAGCCAGGCTATCAACCCGTCCAGCTGCCTGCCTGGCTACCTAGCTAGGCTACCTGCCCACCTGGCTACCTAGTCTGGCTACCTACCTACCCATCTGGCTACCCACCTGCCTGCCCGCCTGGGTACCGAACCCAGCAACCTACCTGCATGTCCAGCTGGGGGCGGTGTTTGAGGGGGGGGGGGGGGGGCAGAGGCTTCAGCTGTATGGGGCCCTGAAATTTCTGTTGGCGGCCCTGGGTCCAGGTATATTCTCTTGTCTGATCTGACATCAGATGTTTAGAGACACAACTACATCCCAGATGGTACATTTCACAGGGCAATTGTCTGATGCCCAAAGAGTACATTGCCTGGGTCCTATTTATATAAATATGACCTGTGCCTGATAGTCAATGGGCATCAGATGGCTGCCACAGCCCAATACGCATCTGGATCTCACAATGTCACTTCACTTTTACTAGCAGTATTGTTTTACTCTTTGCCTTTGCCAAATTGGGGCCCCTTGCACCCACTATCATTAGAACAGCAATCCATTGTGGCTTAACAGGTTACTCGGATATATTCTCTTGTCCAATATGACATTAGATATAGAGAGACACAACTTCATCCTGATGGTACATTTTCTAAGGAAATAGTCTGTACCCAGCAGCTATCCTGCATAGGTCCTATTCTAATTAATACAGACAGTGTGTGATAGTGGCTATAGATCAGATTGTTGCCTCAGCCCCTGTACAGCCCAGTGTGCATATGAATCTCTCAATGTCTGAGTATTCCCGGACAACCCTGGTAAACGACATCATCTGTGTTCAGCTTTTAGTTCAAGTATATGACCAGCATTAGATGGTGAAATAAACCCACAACCAGGAACTATAAATGATAAAATTTAC
Organism: Phyllomedusa bahiana; assembly: GCA_025379985.1. Classification (NCBI taxonomy): domain Eukaryota; kingdom Metazoa; phylum Chordata; class Amphibia; order Anura; family Hylidae; genus Phyllomedusa; species Phyllomedusa bahiana. The sequence goes on from JAODAL010001417.1 coordinate 9,797, forward strand.
ATGACGTCGCTTGCACAATGTCATTTCCTAAGAGGAAGTTTATTGGGAACATCATCAAAAATAATAAACAGTTCATCATTCTTACTTTAAAGGAACTGTCCCTTATGTTTTTGTTTTTTTTGACTCATGAAAACTAACCTGATCCATTGCTTTCTTCCTTATTTTTTTATTTTCTGATGTAGATTTCTCCATTTCAGTCTGCATTATGATTGTGAACACATTCTGCTGACACTATATTAACAGCATTGAGAGAAGCTTGTACACAACTACAGTGCACATAGACCAGTTTGACGTCAGCCCCATTAGACTTCTAAGAAGTTTTCATATGAACGGATGAATTCAGTGCATGAGGGGAAAGGGCTAAAAGTGAACTTATCTCTTATTGTAATGGATCATTGTTCTCCTGATCACACAAGTATCCGATTGACCCTGCTTGTGCTGTTAATGAGCTAGTACTGAAAAAACTTCCCCTAACAGAACTTGAATGTCAGAAACTATATTTACTAGAGCCACAGGGAAAACTGCATACTTTTTTTTTTTTTTTTTTTTAAACCCCTTAACCGCCGGAGCCAGTTTTGCCCTCTCTGACAACCCCATTTTTAAATCCCTGCATCTCACTTTTGTAGAATTACTTTTTGACTATAAACAGCTATGCCTATCCATTAATCAGAGAATTTTTCTTGTTGACACATTGTGCTTAAAGGAGTTGTCTAGTCTACAAGAATGTTTTAATTAAAGATCTTTTAAAAAAACAAGCACTTATGCAATATATGTTCATTACTAATGTCATAACTATTTTTGATTATACCTGGTATAAATGCATCAGCTCCTGGCAATCACTGATACGCAGACAACCTGTTGAATTTTTCTCACAGGCTTGCCAGTGCTGATGACTCATCAGCTTCTGAATCCAGTCAGCACAGAGCCCCGACCCCGCACAAGTAGCTTCTTAGAGAAGGAGGCTCGGGCTCTGTTATTATTAACCGTGTTCTCTGCTCCCACCTACTCTCATACACAGATTGAGGAGAGCAAGGTGACTTATCTGTGGTCAGTAGAGGGGTTTTATTGGGACACATGTATGTGTTAACTATAACCATGATTGTCGTAACTTTGAGCTATTCCTAATTAGAACAATCAGTTCATGTGGAACGGTTCATGATTCCTCCCTGCCTCTCAGTAATAGTGACACAGAATCCCTCCTTGCTCTGGCTGTATTAGGCCATTTCTACAGAACGCTTAAAAGTGCCGTGATTACGTGATCCACGTAATTAGCGCCGAAAACGGCCCATTCTTTACGGTAATCCACATTCTCAAGAAAACTAAGGATTACGTCTCCTTTTCCCCCTTGCGCGTTCTAATCGCCTTCAGGGCAGATAATACATGGAATTACCAGTGTGTATACTCGCTGCTGTAATGCAAGTTCAATGGCCGCGAAGTGCCGGGCCCCTCCGCTCACCTCACCGACTTTAGTATCACTCCCCCGCCAACCCCTCCCACCCTGCCGCCGTCCACACGGGTGTAATTGCGGGGCGTAATACAATCCCGCATTAAGCTGGTTAATATGGCCTTAGTGCCACATCTTGATGAAGTAAACACCCTTCACAGGCTGCCCGGTGTTCTGTTCTGGACAGGTTTGTTTGTTGTTGCTTGAGATTCCACGAATTGTATGCTAGCAGACTGGTATAGAACACTGCTCCCCCCTGCTCTGTCATAGTGCATATCACAGCTTTCACAGACCTCTCCAACACTCATAGATCAGCCTTTCCCTGCTGATCCTTCCTGACTTCCTGGAGCTAACAGTGCAGCTGATGCAGCAGATCTAGGCACAATACCCGCCAGCAAACCCCCCGCCCCCCCTAGCTGTAGAAAATTACTGCATCAGAGATAAGACTGTCTGTGTGCTGAGGGAAAGGGGGGAGGAGGAAAGAATGGGGGAGGAGAAAGCAGACAGAACACACAAACCACCTGAATTCCAAAATCCAATCTGCCGACACCACTGCAGTAGCTGAAAGCCTTATAACAACTCCTTTAAGATAGTAAGAAATTTGTCCAAAAGTGCTTGTTTTATTTGTGAAAAAGATTTACCAATTTCAAACTACAAAAATTCTGCGTGTAAACATTTATTACCCATTCAAATATAATTATTATAACTAGCAGCTACCATATGTCTACTGTATAGTAGGCGCATGCATTTTGTAAATGTGTTTTTTTTTTTTTTAAACGACATTAGAGGTCTTTAGAAATTTGTAGTAAAATTTTCACATTTTTAAGAAAATTTGCAATATACATTTTTTTTAGTGTCCAGTTCTAATGTGACTTTGATTGGCATGTATGTTACACCCCTTAAAGAATTCAAAACAGCATTTAAGGAATTTATTACACCATATGTTTTCACACATTAAAGCAAATGTGGAGTGTGTAAATTTAAAAATTTCACTTTTTTTTTTGCATATTTTCAATTTTAATCCATTATATCACAAGAAACAAGTAGATAGAGTCAAGGAAAAGTCAACATAACAGTGATATCACCAGATTCTGCTGTTTTCAGACGATCCCGATGAATGCTGGCCCCTAGCGTTTTATTTGAACTCAAAACCCAAGCCCCAAATAAGAAGCACCGACGGAATCTAGGTCTCATTTTCAAATACCTTTTACATAGCCCATGTTCAATGATTTGGCAATCCCAAAGGTTGCTAAACATAATGAACAGCCCCTAAAAAGAACCACCATAAAGGAAACTAAACCCTTAAGAATTAATCCAGGAGGTGCATTGAGTAAAATCCGACCCATAATGTTTTCACAATTTTTTTTGCGTTAGCCTGTAAAATGAAAAAAATTATTTTTTCCGAACGGAATCTGAAATTTTAGCGTAAAGGTTTCATTTTTACAAGGAATCCAAAAAAAGCACCCAAAATTTTGTTATGCAATTTCTTCGAAGTTTTGGCAATACCCTACATTCGGTGTAAACTGCGCGTTTGGCGATGTCAGGCCTACAGAAGGAGGGAGGTAATCTAGCTTTTTGAAAGCAAATTTTGGTGGGCCCAAATACCCTCGATGGATCTCTCTAGGTTAATGTGGAGGTAAAAAGCGCAGTTCCGCAATTGTTTTATGCTTCAATTTTAACTTGTTCACCGTGCAGTGTAAATGACTGAAGAAAAGTTCTATGTGGTTCATTACAATTAACAAGATATAAATTTTTAATATAGTTTTTTATGCTTATTACTTTTACACAATAGAAAACTAGGTTCGATATAAAAAAAATATTGGTTTTATGTTCCTGTGTCTATAAGCCATAACTTTTTATTTTTCTGTATACAGGACCTTTAGCTTGATTTGCTGTATAGTAGATGTTTTTTATTAATACCATCAGTGGGTAGCATATACTCATTGATCACTTTTTATAATTTTTGTGAGGCCATTTTGAACAAATACAGCATTGCAATACATTTTTTTTATTTTTACAGCGGTCACCATGCGATATAAATTGCATGCTAGCTTTACCTCATCTTCATACTTTACAGCGGATACCGAAATTGTGTATTTATTTATGTTTTTACTGCTTTTAAGCAACAATAAGATATCTTTTGATTCAAAAGTTGCGATCGCCATAGTCTCTGATACCCAAACATTTTTTTGTTTTTTTTTTTATATATGTAACTAGCTGAGTAGAGCTTTTTTTTGTGCGGGATGTGTTAACTATTAATTGGTATCTTTTTTGGAGGTACAAGAATTTATCATTTAAATCTGTTTTGAAGCAGGTGAAGAAAATCTCCAATTCAGTAATTTGTTTTTATTTTTTTTATTTTTTATTTTTACCAGCGCTCATCGCGAACATATCCATGACCAGTTACTTTACACCCTGTCGATAGGATTCCTTTCGATACCCAAGTTAAAATATTTTTATATTTTTATTTTGAAGCACTTTAAAAAAAAAAAAAAAAAAAAAAAGTGTTCTATGTGTAAAACAATATTGCATCATCGCTGTCCTTCTAGAAGCGCCATAACATATTTTTTTCCGATACAAGCTTTGTAAGGTATTATTTTATTTGCGGGATAACTGACTTTAATTGCCCATCTTGGGGCGTTTATATAGTTTTTGGATCACTTATTTATTCAATTTATGTGCTGCGGGAATGAACAAAAATCGAGCAGATTCCTGTGACTCATATTTTGTGTATTTACTTTTCAAAATTTCGTTTCACTATCCCATGGAATATGTAACGCAATCCGTCAGATTGTCTGTTAACAATTGTAGAGACCCCTGTACACAGCGGTTACGCTGTGTACTGTCCCATGTAACTGCCAAATTCACCATCCCCCAACAGTGCATTGTGGCATGCCTAACGTCTTACAACTACCCAGCATTCAAGACACATCCAGGGAGTCGAGTTGAGAGCTGAAACAGTATGTGGACCAAAGCGTCTTTATGCAACCGATTGTAAGGTCAGGATGTAGCGCACGCTTCCTGCCATGCGTGTTTTTCAAATCGGCGACCCAAGACCGTTGCGAAAATGAAGCATTAATGCACCCGCGCGCGCTAGCTAGCAATCCAGCCGAGGGTGGGATCGGCATGAGGCAAACGTAAATACCGCGTGGTCCCCATTCGCGATGCATAGCTGTTATGACCTCGCCAATGACCTATGTCGTACCCCATTTGTGGGGGACACTTCTCGCGTAGTGATTTATTCATCAGACGACCAATGTCGAAGGTTAAATATTAAAGTGATATGGAAAATTCAAAAAAAATAAACTCAGAAAATTCATAAAAAAAAAATGTTTCATTCACCAACATAAAAGTAGAAATATAGCCCAAAAATCTCATTGTTTTCTAACCGTCACCGTTGGACTGTTTTTTGTGTGTCATTTAAAGCCTCTTACGCTTATTTTGTTTAACCCAAGGGGATTTTCCATCACCCTACTGAAATATTGCTATGCCAATTGAATGGCGAGCATGTGTGTTATAGAGAAACATATCTGTATTTTTATTAAAAATAGACATGGTTGGGTTTTGTGACTTTCTTTTTTCTGTAGTAGTATTGGACTATTGATTATTGAATAGTATATAGTTATTGTGGACTGCTCTTCTCAAGCGCCTATCCCCAACTAAGGCTGAACATAGGGGCACCCAGATATATTTGACAGCTAGCCTTGTAGTGTCAACTCACGTCATTTCTTCTTTACGATTATTCCCCTTTTAATAGATGTAAACTTGATAAAAACACACCTAAACCAAGAACTGTCGTGGTGTGGGAACTTTGAAATGCCTACCGAAAATTGGCGAGTCCTTGATTTTCAGTATTGTGTACTTCATATTTTTAGTTTTAAATTATATATTTATATGAAAAGTTTTACTGAAATATCATTTTCCTCATTTGATTGATATGTCATGCACTTAGACATTTTATATTTCCTTTCTAGACCATGTAAGTTTAACATAAATTGTGGAAATCATAAATAAAAGTATAATCACCACTTTTACATGATCCCCAGATCACACTGGAGACCCATATACTTATAATCATCACTGGTAGCTATCAATTCAACTCAACTCGATTTCATGGCCAAAAAGGGATAGATGGGTTTTATAAAGAGGAGGACCCTGAAATGTAGCGGAAGACTGCGCACACAAGCATATAAGCATCACCTGCCCGCCACACAGTTTGAGCCCAAAGTGCTACGAAGCAAGAGATCGTTATGGGAGACACCATGTAATGATCATACACACCTATGCACAGGATGGTACCGCAGGTTCATTTTTATTGAATCTATTTTTGCGCCCACGTATGATATAATGAAGATATGAAATAAAAAGAACTAAGAAATATTGAAGAAATTTTAGAGATATGATTATAGAAGAGTGTAAATTTATGAAAAGGCTGTTGCTATAGAGGGCTGATAGAAGGTGCCTGATACACACTATACTAATTGGAGGTTTAATAAGATATTTTGGTTATTCATAACCGCAACAGATGGCAAGGAAGAGTTATAGTGGCTTGTCTAGCACAATGATATACTTGGTACTATAGATAAGGTACTGTGCCATTTCCATTGACCGAGCCTTACCAGAATTCTGTGTGGCACAGGGCTGTGGAGTCGGCAAGCCGAAGCCCCGACTCTGACTCTTCAATTTCCCAAACCTCCGACTCCTGACTCCCTCATACATGGCGCATGTTTAAGTGATAACTTTACTGTAGTAAAGTGGTAACATCAGACTGTTTATCACCTTATGATACAATAAGAACAGACACTGATAAGCAAAAGGGTAACAATGTTTTGATCTTTTGAACACTTGTGGGTTGAGTTGAAGAAAAAGCTGTATTTGTATCCAAGTTCAGTCTGCACCAACATTGAGAATATGTAGAAGAGACCTGGGAGCAGATTTTGGTCAAGATGTGCTTGAATCTGATTCAGAGCCCAGAAGGATTCAGGCAGTATTGAAAACCAAAAGGTGGATTTCCCAAATAATAACACAATAATAAAAATTAATACTTTGATTTTTAGAAGCAAAACTATAACTAAGCAGATGCTAAATACTTGCAAGTCAAATTTAAGATGACTGTATATAAAATTACAGTAGCCTCATGTACAAAGCTGTAGTGGATGGTGAGATATGGAGCCTGAAAGTCACAAGTTCAAACCATTATCATTTTGCTTTCACTGTAAAATATATTTATTGGACATGACTTTAGGACACAAAAAAATTGTAAATATGCAAAACACTACAGGAACATTTGTGGAATCTCTGACTTTGTTCTGAGAAATAGTATTGCCTCCATCAGATCCTGCATACAAGACCTCACATCTGATGTAATTATTTCCAGGCTCGAGACCGGCCTCTCTACACTAACTTGGGTTGGGGGCAAAGCGGTGACCACAGGGGCAACATCTCTAACAATGTCAGGGTATACAGGAATTGCCTCAGCCACAGTCAGTTTTGATGAATGGTTGAACTCTTCTACTTCTTTGAAAACCGGTGAAACATTTTGCTGAAATCTGTTTGCCATGGGAGCGGAATCTTTTCCCCTGGGGCAGCGCTTTGCCTGCTCCATGTCATCAATTACACTCCTCATGTGATGAGGCTGAAGACATGGGAGCAGTAGCACTGGCGCACCCAATTCCTCTTGCTCTTTGCTCTGAATCAAACTAACTGGACCAACTTATTATATATTTTGGGAGTCGGTCCATTTTATGACGACTCCGACTCCTGCAAAATAGCCACCGACTCCACAACTCCGACTCCACAGCCCTGGGCACTATGACTCTAAAAGTATGTTCACACGGCGTCTGCGAAATACGTATTTGGGTATGTGTTTGATACACTAATATTTTTTTGTCAGTGTTCCATTCAGATTTCATTGATTTCAATGTAAAATACGTATGGTGGTTTAGACCATACATATTTTGACACATTTTAAAGCCAACAGAAACAATAAGGTACATTTTTACAGTCCACAAAACATATTCAAATACATATTACACTTTGTGGTACATATTTTTGGATATGTTTTACCTATTGTAAAAATGTATTCAATACGCTGTGTGTACATACCCTAATTATGTAAAAAAAAATAATAATTGGTACCATGTTACAGTTGAAAAAAGTTTTATTCTTCAAGAAAAACAAAGTAAGAATCTTACATGAATTATTTATTTTAGGGCGCCTTTGGATCCAGGGTACTGTACCATCGTGAATGATACCTTTTAATGGCTAACAAAAAGAAATTATGTCATATAGCATACTTTCAAGACTATTCAGGTCTCTTCATCAAGCATGAAGCAAGTCTCTAGAGCAGAAATCAGAGGCTGGACACTTGGGTGTCTGCTACCAAGTGCTAGAGATGCACTGCAGATCTATAGTAGGATTAGCTAAATTGTTATTAAAGGGGTTGTCTAACTTCAGACATTAATGGCCTATTACTACAATATACCACCAATGTCAGATAGGTACGGATCCCAGAGGTGGGACCTGCGTCTGCCTCCAGAATGACCCCCAAAACCTCTCCATTCTGAACGGAGAGGTGGTCGGGGCTCTCCCATTGAAATCAATGGGAGTTCCGAGTGCAGCCTAGCACACCACTCCGCTGTACCTGGAATTCCCATTGATTTCAATGGGAGAAGTTTTGGGCTTGTTCTAGAGAGAGGAGTGGGATCCACATTTTTCGTACATTGATGGCATATCCTAGCAACACGGCATCAATATTTGAAGTAAGACAAATATTTTAAAAGAAGGCTTGTAGTTTAAGAGGGTGCAGAGGTAGCAATTGTTAGTAGGCCATGTTGCCTAAAGGGCTTTCAAAGGCCCTTCTGCCACATAAGATGGCATCAGTATTATGAATGGTACATGGTAGTTGAGGTCCCCTTCCAAATGTTGTGTATTGGGGCCCAGGAGATTTTAATTTATGCCTTTGATTATTAGGGTCGATCGTCTGGATTTTTGCACTGAATCCAAAGCTGATAAGTAACATGTTGCTAATTTTTTTTTTTTTCTGTCATAGATTGACATCTATGTAGAAATATCTGATGGATTTGAAGAGGGTTTTGAAAAAGCAATTCACTTGCATTGGGGATGGATTGGCCTTAGCTTTCAGACTGATTTTGGTTCAGAATCTGTGCTAAAATCTGTATACATTTACGAACCCAGCCTAATAAGGTGCAGATATACGGTAGTACTCAGTTAATCCATCACTGTTTTTCAACCTACAGGAACCCCTTAGTGCCATCCTTGCTCAGTTGCTTTTTTTTCCCCTCCTTTAATAGATGGGTGTTTGTCTGGGAGAAGGGCTACCAGGAGTTTGACAGCGTAGTCAGCTCTGTAACATCGAAAGTAAAAGGAGTTGCAGCGACAAACACGTCGGATCTTGGATTCAGGATCTGGGATGTTGCAGATTACATTGTACCCGCTCAGGTGAGTTCTGTATAGCATAGCTGAAAAAAAAAAATGCAAATTCATTTTCCCTTTTTAGCAAGTGGATTGTACAAGCAGTGCACCTGCGTATTTACATATGTAAGTTGTGTTTGCAGCGCACAGGTATATACATGGAACATCGGTGCTATATCATGTTCCTAGATGTTGAGATCCTTTCAATTTCCCAAATAAACGCTGTCACAGGTTTTCTGCACATAGGACAAGTGTAAGACATTGCAGGTAATAGAAATCACGGAACAGCATCTTTTGATGTATTGCTTCATCTATTTCCAATGATGGTTTATTACAAGTATGGCGCCGCAGTGTTCTGCAAGCCTGAAAATTCGTGCCGGAGTGAACTTTTTTTTCTTAATTCTCTTTATTGCAAAGAGGAGAAAGTAAACAAAGGATGACATATAGATACGACTGCTTGAAATGAAAGGTCAGCTCACCGGCCGCCAAGTAAATACCAACCAGCGTGTCAAGCTTCACAAGTGGATCTGTCCATTAAATCTGCTCCCCTAATAAATTTAGTTTGTGGAGCACAGTCCACGAAGGGATTAATTTCGAAAGTATATCGTTATTTAGCGGATGAGTATATTTATAATCAACAGCTTCCGGTTAAAGTGAAATGGGAGACGGACGTTGGCCCCATTAGTACAGAACAATGGGATAGTGTTTTGAGCCTTGCGAGATTGGTGTCGTTAAGTGAGGCAAAAAGATATTCACAGCTTATGTTGTTGCATAGAGCTTATAAAACTCCTTTCCAGCTATTCAAATGGGGTATTAGGTCAGACTCCAGTTGCCCACGATGTGAAATGGAAGAGGCCCAGCTTTTGCACATGATATGGGAGTGCAGGGAATTGGGCAACTTCTGGAAAGAGGTCATCCAGTTAATTAGCAAAGTTCATAAAATTGATATCCCTCTAGACCCACTGCACTGTGTACTTGGCTATTTAGAAGATATAGTATTTGATGTGGAACAAAGAATTAGCATTTCCCGAATGTTATATATGGCCAGAAAGTTAATTGCCTTTAGATGGATTCAGTCTTCTTCACCAACCATAACCGAATACGTAAACAAATTAAATAATGTCATCAGATTGGAGAGGGGGGTATACTTAAAAAGAAATGCTCTGAGAAAATATGAAGATATATGGAGCCCTTGGCTCAATTCCCCAGGTTTGCCTTCTCGTTCCTTTCTGCTACATAATTCAGGAATGGCGCAAGGAATGGGAGCATTGTCAATTCCTATTACTGTTAGTTGAAGAAAAGGAGTAGACACTCTTGGCAAAGTGACTTCTGTCCTTGATTAAAAGTTGCTAAAAAAAAAAAAAAATCATGGGTACTGCTCTTGGTTTGGTGGATATGGGTGGGATGGTTGGGGTTTGTTTATGGTTGTATGCTAATACTGCTGAAAGCGCGTATCAAGATATATGGTATGGACATATTCATATACTCTTAGTGTTTTTTATCTAAAGAGCAAAATTATTGTATATGTATGTATCCTGATTGAAAAAAATAATGGTAGAAGACGTTCTATTCTGTATCTGCCTACATTGTTTAATATAAATTATCTGATAAAAAAAATAAAATACCAACCAGCGTTCCTATCACTTCAGAGAAGCCGGCACACCATCTACAAAGTGAAAAGAATCATTGTTTCTCTAATGAGAAAATCACAGGATTGGGTATCTGAAAATATTAATATTTATCTAAGAGGAGAGTGTAGGAGAAATGTAACCACACTGAATGAAAAAGAATAGGCGTTCATGTATGCATCTGTGTTTGGATTCGTGCCATTTGGTATTGTGTTTCTTTGTGTCTGATGCAGGAAGCCCACAAACTTTGAAATTGTATAGTAATTGTCTCTACCACTCTACCACTTAGATTTAAAGGAGCAACATGCTTGGGGATCATTTGTTTAACAATTTTGCTATGCATTGACACACTGCACTACCATATTCTGACCCGTAACTTTTTTTTCTCTATTTTCCTGTTAACAGACCTGTACACGGGTTGCTTGTTTTTTGCAAATTGTAGTTTTGATTGGTATCATTTTTAGATGCATACAGCTTTTAAAATTGTATTCCGTGTGTATTGGTAGGTCAGATGACCAAGAAATAGCAATTCTGGCATTGGTTCTGTGGTTTTTTTTTTTAATACATTTTTTGGGGCGGCGTTTAACAGAATAAAGCACTATTTTAATCATAATTTTATAGTTACATCAAAACCAATTGTTTATTTTCTCTTATGACAGTAAATGATAATAATGATTTTATTATTTATCCCTAATTCCCAAAAATTCAAAAAACAAGAATGCAAAGATTTGGAAATATAGCTATATTTTATTCACAGCATAGCGCACATGTTCCATTTTATTCGAAAAAATTAACTGTCTTACAAACTGACAGCAGCAACACATCTGAAAAAAGTCAGGGCCAGGTCTACCATTGTGTAGCATCCTGTCTTCTCACAATAGTTTGTAGAAGAGTGAAGAAATCAGGCGATACCTTTTTCAGGCTAACTGAGTATATTTGATGGTGAACTTTCGAGAGAACTAGCTCCCTTCTTCAGACATGGTGTTATACAAGAAACTGAAAATTTACAGACTTTTTATACACAAAAGACATGGACCTTCAAAGGGTCCTAGAATTCTTAAAAATAACAAAATGCAACATAAGCGGACAAGTCATTTACAACAGGTCAAGAAATCAACTATCTGGAAAAGTGTGAGGAGTGACAGAGGGGTCAGTAATTCTGCGTCATATCTCCTAGCCATCAGGAGTAAATTGAGGCTCACACAGTTAACACTTAGTTTGACATAAAGCTGGAATGAATACTTAGCCCATTTTGCAGAGTCTGAAATTTTTGCATTAATTTAAATTCCCACTCCTTTCTCTCCCTCTGTGTCTTAAAGTGTCCCATTAAAACCATAATCTTCAATAGAATGGTCATCTCTGGAGAAGTGTTGTGCCACTGGAAGATCAGTTCTGCTGTTACTATTAGTGAATCTGTGTGAGTTCATGCGCTGGCTGAGTCTCTGTCCTGTTTCCCCCACATAGAGGCCTGTGGTGGGACATTGCACACACACAATCAGATACACCACATTGCTAGACCTGCAGGAAAATGTCCCCCTAATTCTGTGCACTTGTTGGGATTGTGGGACAGGTACACTGTCAGCAGTGTGGATGTGCCTGCAGGTCTTGCACCTGTTCTGCAGGCAGGGTGAGGTGCCATTTTCAGTTGGGGCCTTCAGGGCACTCTGGACAATAATACGCCACAGGTTTGGTGGTTGCCGAAAGGAAAGGAGAGGGGGAACTGGGAATATTTCTTTGAGTCTGTTGTCCCTATGTAGTACAGGTTGAAGTTCCTTGGCAATCTTTCGTAGGATCTCCAGCTGTGGGTTGTAGGTTACAACTAGGGGCACTCGTTATTCCTTCTGGGTCTCTTTGTATGTAAGTAGACTGTCTCTGTTGATGGCTGCTGCTTTGCTGATTTGGTTGTCCGTCACTTTTGGCCTGTATCCCAATTGGAGAAATTTTGTCCTCGGATCCAGGAGGTGCTTGTCCAGGTCTGCCTTGTCAGAGCAAATACGATTGTACCGTATAGCCTGGCTGTATATAATGGATTGTTTTGTGTGCTTGGGGTGGAAGCTGTCGTTTCTGAGGTAGGCCGTTCTGTCTGTGGGTTTGTGGTATACTGATGTGAGTAGCCGGTGGTCTTTAATGTATATTGTAGTATCCAGAAAGTGGATTTTGCTCTCTAAATAGGTAAGTTTAAGGTTGATAGTGGGGTGGAAGTTAATGAAGTCATTATGGAATTTAAGTAGGGCCTCCTCGCCCGCAGTCCAGATGACAAGGATATCATCGATGTAACGATGTTACATCATGGGTTTGGTGGTGCATGTGGATAGATACGCTCCTTCCAGTTTAGTTATGGCTGAACTGGAAGGAGCGTATTATAATATTTAAATTTAAAAATGTCCCAAAAGACTGGATTGGGGGATAAAATAAAAAGATCTTCCCAAGTGCAGTGCTATATTGGCATTTACTCCCCACTTCTGAATATTTTTTTTTCTATAAGCCTTTCCTTTGTGAGGACAAATAAATCAAGGGATAGTGGGCAGAAAATCCGCAGAAAATTTACCATATACCACTGCTGTATAGACATAGCCAAACAGATCTTGAAAATGAGGAATTTGAAAAAATTACACAATTTATTGGCAAATTTTAGAACTTCTTATGATTTACTGATTAGAGAAACTTCAAACTTTTTGTTATAGTAATCTGCCATCCTGCATTGTGGACAGGAAATAGATTCTTGATAACCAAGTTATAGTTCTGCTTTTTTATCTTGATGGTCTTTTGTACTTTATTTACTGAAGTGTATGTTCACTTTTTGTTTCTTAATAAAGTAGATGACCTCTCCAGCAGTTCGTGGAACTTTTGTTTCTGACTGACTAGTTCTCTAGAAATGTTACTCTTCTATTCTTAGAACAAAAATATTTTCTGTTTCTAATATTTTTGCATAATAGTGTGCGTAAAGTTTGTGTACAATGGTACCAAGCACTGCAATAGTCATATTGCCTATGTATATTTCTATTTGTGTGTGTGTATGTATTTTTGTGTGTTTGTGTGTGTGTATATTTAGAGAGCGAGAGAGATATTTCATATAATATTAATTATGAAATGGACAGAACCTCAAGAGCACTCTACATCCTAGTGGGGTCTCCAAATTATCCTAGGATGTGTACGTGTAGCATGGAGGAAAACACGCACCACACAGTCAAAGGTCTGGCAGCATTTCCTTTCTCTTATTAAGAGACAGTGGGTTATATAGACATCTTTTATGCAAAACATTTCATATGTATCATGTGGCAGACTATCTCTGTTTCTCCCCTTATCTGTCTTCTTGTCTCTCATGCCTGTAGTTTTTTAGACTTTGGAATTTGTAGTTCTGAAGGTCAGCACCCTCTTTGTACCAAACATGTTTATTAACCCTTAACACAAACAGGGTGTGCCTAGACACAGGCACCATCTGTTGGATGAAATAGACATTTCAGCTACACATTCCACAACAGTCTCCCCTTGAAATGACTATTTCATCTTTCCCTGATCTTTACCCTATTTTTATCCCTTAGCAGGGTTACCGTCCTATAAAGAGCGACCCCTGAAGAACAAACCCTGGGTACACCCTATGTCACCCTACATTATTAGTTCTAGTTCATTGCGGTTAAAGAGGGGCATAGGCAGCCATTCGGAGCACTTCTGGCATCAGTGGTCCCTCAATGAATGGCGTCTTCATTTCACAATTCATCATGTTGGGAGTAATTTGGTCCACAGCTTTCACAAAAAGTTTCCTCAGAGAAGGGAGAACACAACACACAATTACTGCGAGAATTTGTAGAATGCATACAATTGCAATCCCCATTTGAGCTAAAATTTCCTGCCATCCCTTTAACCAACTCAACCAGTTACCCCAAGGGTCGGTGATACCAGAGTTCTCTTTTAGTTAGTCTGCAAGACTTGACAACTTTTTAATGGCTATAGTCACTTTACCATTTGGTCCTGTATTGTCTGGGATGAAAGTACAGCAAGTTTCCCCTATCATTTTGCATACTTATACAGTCTATATTCTTGTTGACAGTAATTATTGGTAACAGAGATTCAATTCCTGCAGCCACTTGATCCCTTGCTTTAAACTCATCAGGGACCACCCCTTGGGACTCTATTGCATCTATGTACACTTGGGGATCGAAGCTGCCCTTTGGGGAAGATTCCCTTCTCCTGGCTCTCACTGTTTCACCGTTGTCACTGTCTTCTGACCCCCCTCGCTCAGTATGTGGAATGGGATGAGTAACTTAGTCAGGGTACATTATCTGGTCCAGTTGCCCTCCAGCCTGATCCTAAGCTTAAGATTACCACGTATCCAATATATGTCCCCTAGGGATTGGACCTGATTCTGTAAAAGGTTGCCACTAATGTTACTGTATATGGAGCAATAGACTTTCTTGGGGAATTTGCCCAGGAATCTGCTATCTCCCGTACTACTGGTATAGCAGGTATAATTGCCTGGGTAGACTGTGACCCCAAGTGTTGGCTTTGTTTCTTTTGGAATGATTCGATACTTGGCCTTCCAGTCCTCACAGGCAGCAGGATGTGTGGTGGTGTTGGTATATAGACTAAGAAAACATTCTTATGCCACCTCTGGAATATTTAATGGGATAGTACCCATATGAGTTCTGGCCGCTGAACAGACATAAGTTTGTTTTATTATGTTGGGCAACTGTATATTTTACCCATTATTGTCACAGGTCTTTATCCAAGAACCTAGTTTCTGCCTTTATGGTGTCATCAAGGGTGGGATCAGTCATGGCTGCTATTTTCTGAAAGGTCTGTACATGGGGCATAAGCGGGCTTGCAGGTGTGGATGCTTGGACTCCCAACCATTTCTTTGGGTCTTGGTTCATGTCCTTCAACTGAATTTTTTCTCGTAATCCCCATGCTCCCCCCCCCCCCCCTTGTATATAGGCTCTCAGAACATATATGCTTCCATCAGTCTCCTGAGGGTTTTCAATAGTTATTCCCTGTTCTTGACAGTTTCTAGTTTTGTTAAACTCATCCTCATCTGTAGGGGCTTCCCCTGTTTATCGTTCCTGTTCAAGGCAGTCTGTGATCTGTATCCCCAGTCTTCTCCTGTGTTCCATCCCACAGCACCCCAGTAGTAGCAGGAGCGTCCCCAGTACTTGTCAGTCACACACAAGTAAATGGACCATGCAGTGGAAGATTGTTCATTGTAGATGTTACACTGTATGGGTACCTCAGGACAGTATACTGCATCACAAAAATCAAAGGAATGTGTGGCCACGTGAGTACTGGTTTAGTTATACCAAGAGGTGACAATACCTCTTTCCTTTGTAATAGCTACTGATAGGTTCTGAGCAAGGTTAAGGCAACATAGCTGCTTAACATCAGTAAAAGCAGCATTCGCTTCATCTCTGGGGGCTGGAGTGATCTTACAGTGTGAATCCATTTCAGCTTTCCTGCCACCTTGACAGATGTGGTTGTGGTCAGCAAGACTTGGTGCGGCCCCTCAAATCTCATCTCTAGGGCTTTATGCACGAACGTCTTCATCTAGACCCAATCACCAGACTGTAGTTTATGGCACCCAAAAATAAATCCAACACACAAATATAAAAGTATGTATAGTTTATTTTATCATATTAAAAACATAAGAAAATCAAAATAATACACCAAAAACAACGAAGTACGATACATCCAGAACAAATACAAGCACTAGGGTCTAGGGTCCAAATGATCAAAAAGACACTGGAAAAATTATAACAAAATAAATATAAATAATATAAATAAATGTCAATAATACTTAACAACCATATGTCCAGTAAAATGAAGAAAAGAATGATCACTAGACCCCCATGCTGTAGTTGATGAGCAGCAACGTCTGAGTCTGGATCTGGAATGTATAAGAGACAACCCTTTAGCCAATGCAGTCACATATGTGGTCATAGCATCATTTTAGCTGCAACTGCTGGTGGGAATATGTGCCTAACCTCGGGGCACTTCCAAACAAAATCTCATAGGGCGAGAGAGCTAACTGTCCCTTGGGCGTGTATCTGATGCTAAACAAAGCTGTTGGTAGACTGTCAGTCCAGGGCATGCCAGTTTCATGTGCTGCTTTTAGCATCCGTGACTTAAGGTTCCATTTAATCTTTCTACTTTTCCACTGCTCTGGGTGTGAAAAGATAGGGTGCTCCCGAGGGCTGTCCAAACATCCTTCATCAAGGTGGCTGTGAATGCTGGTCCCTGGTCGCTTTCGATGACTTCTGGTATTCCATATCGGCATACTACTTCTGTTAATAACTTCCGGGCTGTTGTCTTTGCTGTGATGTTAACTACAGGGAACGCTTCTGGCCATCCTGAAAACATGTCCACAATGACGAGGGCATATTCGTATCTTCCTGACTTGGGCATCTGTATGTGATCAATCTGGATCCTTTGGAAAGTGTGGAGAGGCTTTATTAGATGTTTGGGTGGTACTTTTACTGGCTTCCATGGGTTGCATTCAGCACAGGTGACACAGGCTCGAGTAAAGGAGTCCGTGAGTGTGGCTAAATAGTAGTTGTCGATCAATCCGCTCATTAAAATCTTATACAAGTGCCCCGGCCTATGCGCCCACTGAACAACTGTTGGATATAGGGCCCTGGGCAAACAAGGGCGTCTGCCAACTCTGTAAATCCCATCTTCTCCTTCTCTAGCTCCTTTCTTCTTCCAAGTTTATTTTTCTGCATCCGCTGCTTGCTGTTGCAATTATTATAGTAGATGCTTGGATGGAGGATCTGTGGTTGTAGCCTCTTGCTTGGCCATGGTGAGTGCACAATTATCCTTTAAGGCCGCTTCTTTTGCTGCTTTGTCAGCCCTTTTGCCTCTTCAGTGTTGAGCTTCCTATGTGCCTTCACTTTTTCTTTTTTTTTTTTGATCAACATTTTTTATTGACATCCGTAAAAGAAAAAGAAATTGCTTACATAATATTTTCGAAAGAGACAATTACAATACATTGTCAATTTTTGTCATTAAACAACATCAACTAATAACTGTGAACCCCTCCCCCCAACCACAACCCAATCAATGTTGCAGTCATCTGGTTAACCATATTTGAGCCTTATATAATCATTACCCTTAAAAGTTAATCTGCCTACTAGTATGATATGATGCATTACAACATTAAACGATACTTTAAGATAATAAATGTTGGTAAAGGATAATGAATGGTACGAAATATTGAATGAAAAAAGGATAAATGACACAGGGTACTCCGGCCCCCCCTGCAACCCTGCCCCCATGTCAGGTCTCAAACTAAAGCCAACACGATTCCCCATCAAGACACCTTAAGGGGTCCTAAATCCTCTGCTATCTCTCTGAGCATGTACCAAGTAGTGTCTCGAAAAGGAAGCATGTGTTCTCGTATCTCATGGGGACTGAGAAAATTTGCAATAAAGTCTCTCCATTTTTTTAAAAATTTGTTGGTCAGTGTTTCTTTGTCATTTTCTACTTCCCGCCTTTCCATAAGAAGGAAATGTTTCATTTGTGATAGAACCATTTCCATATTCGGGAGCTCTGGTTTAATCCAAAGGGTCAAGAGGCATCTATTGACCACTAGAAAAAGGAGTGCCCCAAAAAGAGGAAAAATTCCCCCTCGGGTTTAAGGGAAAAACAGCACTAGGGGAGGATAGCTCCAACCTTTTTCATATGTGTATTAAACAGGTGACTGACCTGGTCCAAAAATTCTGTGTTTCTGACAGCCCGATCCCGTGAAATAAATGGGTTTTTTACTTGCGAACATTTGGGGGGCTTTAGCCGTTTGGACATTGGATGGGGGGAATATCAAAACCAAAAAGGGCTTTAGCTTTAAATTTTTATATTGGGGATTCCCTCCAGGATTCACATGGACCAACTTCCTTAGCCGCTCCCACCCCCTAAAATTTTTTTGGAGGAAACCCTCACTTCAAATTTTTTTAGCCCCATCGTGAAAAAATATTCCCCTTTCCGGGAATCAGAAGCCCTGGGAAAACCCAATATTATCGAAAGCGGTTTTTCCCCGCGGGGATGGCCTATAAGATATCAAATCTATTCGACTTGAATCCTTTTATGTTCCCAACCCTTGATGTAAAAGTCGAAATTTTACAAAACCAGAAAACCCCCCTGGGAAGTCCGAACTTTTCCCCTTTTCTCCTGATAAGTCCGAAACCTACGCCTGTATCAGAAACAAATGATGCTTGGCCCCCCCCTCCCCTTTCCAGGTTTTTAAAATCAGGTTCTCTTGCCCCTTTAGTGAAATTCAGCATGGTTCCACAAGGACATGGCTTAGAGCAAAAAAAAAAGAAGCTCCATAGTTTTTTTAACCACTTCCCGCAGTACCCCTTCCCCTTTAAAAAGTAAAGATGCCCTAGATTCGTGGGAACAAGAAAGTGCCTTCACTTTTAAACAGCAAACCTTTCTGCAAAGATGCATCCATATTTGCTGATGCTTTCCTGTTTTATGGGCCGCGATACAGTTGGGTTTTTCCTTTTTCTTTTTAACTGAGAACTTAACTCCCTACTGAAATGTCCAGGTTGATTGCAGTTAAATCAGGAGGATGTGTAGGAGTTGTAGGCAGAGTCTTTGATGGGTTCATTGTCGCTACCATCAAGGGATATGGTTTTAAGTTTGCCGGAGACCGGTAGAGAGCTCTCAATCCCCTCACCACCTTAAGCATGGTTTCAATGTGTAACGTCTTATATTCTGGTCTGAACCATCTTCAGATGTTTAATCATTGGTTCTCTCAAACAGTCCACATAGGCAGAGGTAAACATCTTGATGTGCACTTTCTCCCAGGGGTGAATCCCAAATCTTTGAACATCTGGGTGTGAAATTTCTCGGCTGATTCACCACTGTCCTGAGTCTGGTCAGTTAAGGTGTCTGCTTGATCGGACAGGCGGTCTTTGGCCCAGAGTGACAACTGTTTACAGAACTTAGCCCCTGATTCCATAGAGAGTGTACTCATTTCAACAGGTTTCAATAAAGACTTCTCCAGGATGGGCCAATAAGATTCCCCGCATCTGACCTCACACAGTCCGCTCAGGTCCTTCCAGGTTGCAGTGTAACTCTTAAAAATCTGGGCTATCTTCCGATAGAATCGCATGGGTTGTGCCTCCGGGTCGGGAAGGCTGTTGGTGAGAATAACCACCTGGGATGGTTGCCTGGGATAGGTGGCATAATAAGAGCACGCCTTGGCTCCCATTGCTTCCGAGTCAAGATGGCTGCCATCAGTCGTCTCCTCTTCATTTGTGAAGTCGGGAACCTCCCCGGTACAGGTCATGTTGTGCTCAGGGTAGAGGTGAACATCCGTGATGAGACGGGGACTGAATGGGAATAATTTAGGGAGTTGTTGATAGCCCTGACTTTATTCTAATGCCTGGATGTCCCCCCCTTTTCCACAACCTTTCTGTTTGTTTCTTGGCCTAAGTCCATCATTTGCCTCGGCACTCTTTGCCCTCACCCCTGTGGTCTCTTCTGTTCCTTCTTCTTTCCGCTTCTTGGTCATCTCCTAACATCATAAGGTTAGCAGACTGTGGCTTTTACCAAGACTAACCTGTGGTATAGGTTTGCAATGATGGGCGTTGCCATCTTGGTCCCGGAAGCGAAAGTGTTGACCCCAGAAGGGCGCAACCAAAAACCATCGTACTGGTGGGTTGGGAAGATGGGAGCATATCTGGGGCGGAAGTTACATGGAAAGGGTGGGCAATGGCACCAGAGGTTCAAGTAGGCTGGGCATGATAGGTGCAGTGGGTGTGAAAGAGTTAAGTTTCGGAGGGGTCTCTCCCTGTTCTCCAAACACACCCACGTCCTGGCCCGGCGTACTACAGGTGACGCAAGTCTTGTGACATTCTGGATTCTGCGTGCCACATCCAGGGCACACACCATTACAGCGTGGTGGCTGATCCACCAGTGTTAGTCGGCGGTAGATGATACAAGAATTTTCTAGCATCACTGTCCCCCACACATTCCACTGTCCACCCCCTGACATGCGTTTCCTTCGCAGTTCTGTACCAAGCCTCTGCCGAAAGCCACATCCCCTCATCTTTCAAATATCCAGCCTGCCTTCTGGATTCATATTAACTACTTTCATCAAAGCATTCATTCTCTTCGTCGATAACTTGCCTTCTCTGTCTGCGACGAAGTGGCATGCCTGGTACCCTGCCCCCGTCTCTTTGGACTCTCGCTGCCCCATCTCAGTCTTAACCGCCCTCCCCCAAACAACTGCCTGACTCGGTCCTGAACTGGCTGTTTTCTATATCTACAAGCCACAGGATAAAAACGTCTGGATACACTGAGTCTCTACACAGAAGATCTATGTTCTTATGCTTCTGGGCAAAACTGCTGGGAGGTTCAAATCTAAGCATCTTATCCTCTGAGAAACCAGCAGATGACACTGTCCACACATCCTAACTCAAGTACAGCAAATGGCTCTTGTAGTTAACTCTTTTATCTCTCATTCATCATTCCTCAATTGGAGTCTTAATCCAGCTTTGTACAAGAGCAGGACATTCACAAGACAGACTCCTGGGATCCGCCCCACCTCCTCCCGCCGTATTGGTCGGAACAACTCGTATTTTTCTCCCCTTCTCCCCTCAATTACAGCCTACCATTGTATGACCCACCGTCACTCTAGCATCTACCGCGGCGTGGCCATCCACCACCTAGACAGACAATTATATTGACGCCCACTGCGTCTCTGTCTTAGGTTGTTCCGCTGGTCCGACGGGTCACAAAGGGGGCCGTCCCAAGACAAATAACAATTGGAACCCCACTAGCAGATGATTTGACAGGTTATAGGTTCAAGAGCACCTGCGACATGGTTACATTTCTGCGTGATTTGGCAGACGGGAGACAACACCCACCTAGACATTTCACCTAACACAATCCACTATATATATGTGTGCGTATCTTTGTGTGTATGTATACATTCAGACAATTTTGTGTTTTCCCTGAAAACACATACTTTTATCAAATGAGTTGCAAAATTAAAAGAAATATAGTCCAGACATTGAGGAGGTTAAAAATACTGATTTTTATTTGAAATAATCTTCTACTTCAAACTTTGCTTTTGTCAAAAAATACTCCCTTTGCAGCAATTACAGCATTGCAGACCTTTGGCATTATTGCTGTCAATTTGTTGAGGTAATCTGGAGAAATTTCATCCCATGCTTCCCTCCCACAAGTTGGATTGGCTTGATGGGCACTTTTTGCGTACCATACGGTCAAGCTGCTCCCACAATGGGGTTGGGATCTGGCGACTGCGCTGGCCACTCCAATACAGATAGAATACCAGCTTCCTGCTTCTTCCCTAAATGGTTCTTGCATAATTTGGAGGTGTGCTTTGGGTCATTGTCCTGTTGCAGGATGAATTTGGCTCCAAGCGCTGTCCACAGAGTATGGCATGGCGTTGCAAAATGGAGTGATAGCCTTCATTATTCAAAATCCCTTTTACCTTGTACAAATCTCCCACTTTACCAGCACCAAAGCAACCCCAGACGATCACATTACCTACACCATGCTTGACAGATGGCGTCAGGCACTCTTCCAGCATATTTTCAGTTGTTCTGCGGCTCACAAATGTTCTTCTGTTCGATCCAAACACCTCAAATTTCGATTTGTCTGTCCATAACACTCTTTTCTAATCTTCCTCTGTCCAATGTCTGTGTTTTTTAGCCCATATTAATCTTTTAATTTTATTAGCCAGTCTCAGATATGCCACTCTGCCTGAAGGCTAGCATCCCGGAGTTGTTTCTTCACTGTAGACATTGACACTAGCGTTTTGCGGGTACTATTTAATTAAGCTGCCAGACGAGGACCTGTGAGGCGTCGATTTCTCAATCTAAAGACTCTAATGTCCTTGTCTTGTTGCACAGTTGTGCAGCGGGACCTCCCACTTCTCTTTCTACTCTGGTTCGAGCCTGTTCGTGCTCTCCTCTGAAGGAGGTAGTACACACCGTTGTAGGAAATTTTTAGTTTCTTGGCAATTTGTCGCGTGAAATAGCCTTCATCTATCAGCACAAGAATAGACTGTCAAGTTTCACATGAAAGTTTTCTTTTTCTTTCCATTTTGCGAGTTTAATCGAACCAACAAATGTAATGCTCCAGATTCTCAACTAGCTCAAAGGAAGGTCCGTTTTATAGCGTCTCTAAAAAGCAAAACTATTTTCAGCTGTGCTAACATACTTGCACAAGGGTGTTCAAAGTATCCAATAGCCTTCTTACACAGTTGGGAAATATAATGTACCATTAGAACACTGGAATGATGGTTGTTGGAAATCTACCAAATCTACCCTAAAGAGAAGACTGCATGAAAGTAAATACAGTGGGTTCACTGCACGGTGGAAGCCAATCATTTGCCTCAAGAATGAAAAGGCTAGATTGGACTTTGCTTACAAAAAAAAATAAAAAAAATCTTAAGCCAGTACAGTTCTGGAAGAACATTCTTTGAACAGATGAAACCAAGATCAGCCTCTACCAGAACGATGGAAAGAAAAAAGTATGGTGAAGGCGTGGTACAGCTCATGATCCGAAACATACCATATCATCTGTAAAACACGGCTGTGGCAGTGTGATGGCTTGGGCATGCATGGCCGCCAGTGGCACTGGGTCACTAGTGTTTTATTGATGTGACACAGGACAAATTTTGATCTTATCTGATCAGAGCACCTTCTTCCACATGCTTGCTGTGTCCCCTACATAGCTTTTTGCAGACTTCAAACAGGACGACTTATGAACTGCTTTAAAACAGGCTTTCTTCTCTTCCTTAAAGGTCAGATTTGTGTAATACACAACTTATAGTTGTTCTATGGACAGATTCTTCTACCTTAACTGTGGATCTCTGCAGACCTTTCCTTCAGAGTGACCCTGGACCTCTTGGCTGCTTCTATAACCAGTGCACTCCTTGTCTCGGCTGTCAGTTTTGGTAGGTTAGAAGTTGTGCCATACTCCTTCCACTTACAGATAATGTATTGAGCAGTGCTCCGTGAGATACTTGGAGCTTGTACTATTTTTTTTATTTTTTTTTAAACCTAACCATACCACAACTTTATCCCTGAGTTGTCAGGTGTGTTTCTCAGTTTTCCCTAATGTATTCTAACAATCTGAGGCCTTCACAAAGCAGCTGTAGTTATACCAAGAACAAATGACATACAGATGTACTCTGTTTACTACTAAGGTGACTTCTAAAGGCAATTGGTGACACTGGATTTTATTTAGGGGTTTCCGAATACATGACGCTGAATAAATATGTATGCCACACTTCAGTTTTTTTAATTTGCTAAATTTTGGAAAAGCATGTGTCATTTAGTGGATGTTCACATGGCATATTTGCAGAGTGTACTTTAGCACATAATTGTGCCAAAATACGGTAAAAAGAATGTGAATAGTAATAAGTCCCTACACTCACTCATTTTTTCTGTAAATTGTGTAGGGACTTGCAAGAAATGAGGAGCCTTGACGGGGCTTTCAAGCTTGCATATAGTGACCACTGTATTAACTAATACCTCATATTTGATATTTTTCCAGTATGTGGGTGGGTCTGTAACAGTGATTGGCATATCAGCTCTGCTATTCCTAGCTATTTGTTTTATAGCAATATGAGTGCAAGAGGTTTATAATCTGTAGTGCACAAAGCTACAGAGCTCTACGGGTTAAAACTTGTCATTAACTTAGGAAAACAAGCAGGGAAAGATTCATCATGGTCAAATGGCAGGTTGGAGCACTCTGATAAGAGAGCAGGGAGAGGTTGTCTGTAACCAGGAGAAACTTGTGCATACTAGTAGTAGATAAAATCTCCCCTATCTAAACAAAGTAAAATCAAAACAGTAATGTAATGGTCTTTACTTTATTCTATACATGTTAAAAGCTAATTATTGTGGTGAGATGGGAGCCTATATTCTACTAAACCACATATTAATAAGTTTTGTTTATTACAGGAAGAAAATGCTTTTTTTGTGATGACAAATGTAATTCTAACACCAAATCAAACCCAAAGCCGGTGTGCAGAGGTGAGTTCATATTTGCCAGGTTCCCAAAGATTTTTGTCTTTTGAGAAAATAATTTTCAAGTTTTGATTGCCACAAAGGAGAAACTAAGCATTACACAACGGCTGTGGAACACCAACCTTTCCTTGTTTAATCACATTATACACTCATCACTATGCTTTGATTTTGATTTACTTTTTTTCTGCAATACATACGGGTTAATGCTGCAATATAGTGCACAATCGTGCTCACCATGCTTGAAAAAGGAAGTTGATCTTCCGAAACGTCGTTAGGATGTGCGGGTTTTTTCTTCAGCTCTGTTGAGGGTCTGGTCACAAGCACTGAGGACCCACAGACTTGCCACACTGCATGTGGAAGGACTGAACTAGACGACTCAGCCCTCGTTCATTACGCCAGGTTTCCACTCTTTTGTATCTCCTATATATTTAAAACGTTGCTATTTGTATTTTTACGGAAGTAAAACAATGTTGTTCTTGATGCAAATGAAAGTATTATAACTACACCAAGCCTTGAAGTGTTTTTTACTTTTTTTTTCCACCAGCTACCTGACACTTCTACAATATGCCATTCCGATCGTAACTGTATCCCCGGTTATGTAGGAACACACAGCAATGGTATGGCTTACAATAATGCTTTAAATATAATTTTTGTAGGTTTAAACTCAACTGTACGCTAAAATTTTACCTGCAGGCGTTTGATCCCTCATTAATATAGCTATATTTTTACTGTGACCAGTTAATATTACTTTTGCCCATCTACAGCATTGGACTTCTTCTCGGGGAACATCTGCTGAGCTCTGACCTTGAGACTTCACAAGCATACAAAAAGAAAACAGATTATTATTTTTTTTTTTAAATGATCTATAATAAAATAGCACAGGCAAATCCTGTTCAGGTACTCAGATGCATGTGTTAAATATTTTATTCCATAACAAAAGTTATAACTTTGAAAGATGTGTATTTTGGTTTGGCATAATGCAGTCTTCTAAATAAATAAATATGTCGAAGATAAAAAAGAAAAAAAGGTATTTCTCGCCAATCATTCATTGGGGGACACAGCACCTTGGGTATAGGCCGTTGCCTTTGGAGTAGGACACAAGGCGGACCAAACGCATCGGGCCCGCCCCGGTGGACTATATCCCTCCTGCTGATGCCAGGCTGATCAGTTTTCAGCCTAGTGTCTGTAGGAGGCAGACGCTGCTCTGCAGCGCTGCAGAGTTTATTTTTTTTTTCTTTCCTTTGCAGGAAGGTGATTGAGCACACGGCTCTCCCCTTTGGAGGAAGGTATTGAGAAACAGGGCCCTCTCACCTGGGGGAAGGTGATTGAGCACACGGCTCTCACCTGGAGGAAGGTGATTGAGCACACGGCTCTCACCTATCAGGGGGGGCCGTCAACGCGTAATGGTACCGTGACGCTGTCCCCCCTGAGGGCGTCAGGAATCCAGTCAGTTCTTTAGCTGACTGGTCTTCCTCCCCGCCTCTCACCCGTCCCCACCTGCCGCCTCCGCAGCCTTTTATGAATTCTGGTAGCCTCATCTCTGGGTGTTTTGGTACCGAAGGGTTGATGCCGCGATGACCGAAGACGTCGGATTGGTGAGTACCCCGACCTCCTCTGTTTTGGGGGTGATCGGGGTTTTTTTCCTTTTATACGGTTGGGTGGCCGCAGGAATTCCGTTTTCCTGCGGCTCCCCCGGTGTTGCCCTTTCCCCCGGTTTTGGGCAGCGTCCGGTTAAGTATTGGCCCCAGCGGCGTTTTCCCCCCGGTGCGCTGGCGTTCCAGAGGTGGGAGCACATTTCCCCGCCTTACCATTGCTGGCGTTAGGCAGCAGGGCTGGTTTTGCTTGCTGCGCCGCCATTTTTGCAACGGTGCCGCGCGTCGTAGCGTACTATCGGCTGCTGGAGGTTGGGATGGTCCTCCCAGGGGCTGCGGGTGCACCTTACCCGCTTCTGCGGCGTTCCGGTGGTGTCCGACGGTTCAAATTTAGCCCCCGGCTACTGGAGGCTTAGGCCGCGCCTAGGCTGGAACTAGGCCGCGCCCTTTCCTGAGCCAGGGCCGCCACGGGGGCGGTCCCAAACGGGTCCGGGCCCCTCCCAGGATGAAGCAGGACCTCCAGCAGCGCGGGTTTGTGTTGGGGGCAGAGCCTAAACGCCATTTTCCGGCGTTCCTGACTCTTTGCTGCATCTCCTAGCTACTGAGGAGGAGACAGAACATTGGGTGGTAAGTTGGCCTGTTCTGGGCCAACGATCCCTGCCCCATGCGCCCTGCAGCCATGTCCCTGTCCAAGGACGAGGGTTTAAAACCCGGCACGTCTAAAGCGGTGGCAACTTACTTCGCTTGCAACCGTTGTCACAAGAAGTTCTCTTGCGGCCAGCCCAGTGCCCTTTGTGCCCTCTGCGCTGCCCCTCAGCCGACCGCCGTGGGGTCCGACCACCCCTGTCAGGAGTCAGTGGCCCCGGAATGGGCGAAGGCTCTCTCCCTAGCTGTGGGTGACCTGTCCCGACTGTCCCAGGTTATGGTCACGGCCATAGAGCGCATGCCGTCGCTGCCCGGCGCAGCCCGTACGGAAAGCTTGCGTAAGAGGGTTAGATCTCGCTCTTTCTCGCTCACACCTGAGCTCTCTCCTGACGGTCAGTGGTCGGAGATGGACGCTCCAAGCCGGGACTCCTCTGATTCCATCTCTGAGCCAGACAGAGATGATGGAAAGGCAGCAGCGGTCCAAGCACTGATACGGGCTGTCAGAGACTCCCTTCATGTGAAGGATGATGTCTCAGCCTCCCAGGAGGAGGTCTCCTTTAAGCGCAGCAGGCGGCAGCGGTTGGTGTTCCCTGCACACCCGGAGTTTGAGGAGCTGATTGCCAAGGAATGGAAACATCCTGACAGGCGTGTGTTCCCTAGCAGACGCCTTAATGCGCTTTGTCCCTTCCCAGAGGAATCGGTGACAAAGTGGTCGGGGGTCCCATCAGTGGACGCCCCAGCCCTCACGGCCTAAATCTACGGCCATCCCTGTCTCGGACGCGGCAGTCCTTAGTGACGGCACTGACAGGCGTCTGGATGGTTTTTGTAATCTCCCTTTGAGGCGGCCGGGGCAGCGCTGCGACCTGCGTTTGCGGCTTCATGGGTCAGCAAAGCCTGCATGGTCTGGGCTAAGCAGCTCCAGCAGGGTCTGTCAGCTGGAGCCTCCACAGAGGAGTTAAGTCTCGCTTCTCAGCTGTCGGGTGCATCGAAGTTTCTGTGCGACACTTCATTTGAGTCAGCCCGCTTAGTGACAAAGGCATCGGCCAAGGTAGTGGCCGTACGCCGTTCCCTGTGGTTGAAGTCTTGGTCTGCGGATGCAGCCTCCAAGAAGTTATTGGTGGCCCTTCCGTTTTCTGGCGGTAAGCTCTTTGGCAAATGGCTGGATAAATTAATTTCAGAGGCCACAGAGGGTCGTAGCACGCTCCTCCCTCAGTCGGCCGGCCCCAGGGAAAGCCCCCCGCTCCTCGAGAGCAGAGCGTTCCTCAGCCAGACCAGCGTCATCCTGGCGGTCTCGCAGAACACCCAAGGGCCCTCCCGCCAAATCGGTCTGAGGGTCTGCCCCCACTCGAAGGTCCCTCTCGGGTGGTGGGCCGTCTCCTGCAGTTCCAAGAGATCGGCAGGTTCTAGTCGACGACTTCTGGGTGCGCAGGGTCGTCTCGGCTGGTTCCAAAATTTGTTTCCGGTCGGTTCCCCCGACACGGTTTTTTCTTTCTTCCCCGCCCACCTCTCCAGTCCGGGCGTCCGCTTTTTTACAAGCAATCCGCACCCTCTGTCTTCAGGGGATGATTGTGCCCGTCCCCGAATCCGAGCGATTTCTGCGGTTCTACTCGAACCTCTTCATGGTCCCCAAAAAATGCGGCTCGGTGAGACCGGTTTTGGATCTCAAGAGGCTCAACCGGTTCGTACAGGTTCCCGGGTTTCGCATGGAATCCCTTCGGTCGGTGATTATGTCACTGGAGCAATACGAGTTCCTGGCCGCCATAGACATCAAGGACGCGTATCTGCACATCACTATTGCAAAGGCTCACCAGCAGTTCCTGCGGTTCGCAGTAGGGGCAGAACATTTTCAGTTCACAGCTCTGCCATTCGGTCTCGCGACCGCACCAAGGGTTTTCACGAAAGTCTTAGCACCCCTGATAGCGATTCTGCGCATCAGGGGCGTGACCATCATCCCATATCTGGACGACTCCTGGTGAAGGCCCCCTCCCCGCCCTCCTGACAGTATCAGGGGCACCCTAGATGTCCTAGTACGCTTCGGCTGGATAGTCAATTTCGACAAGTCCTGTCTGATTCCAGCTCAGAGGATGGAGTTCCTGGGGATGCCACTCGACACTCAGGTGGCCAGAGTGTTCCTCCCGCCGGAGAAGGTTCGGCAATTGCAGGCAGATGTTTCTGTGCTGATGCATCGCACCCCATATACACTTCGCACTTGCATGCGGGTGCTCGGCAGGATGGTGGCTGTGTTCGAGGCTGTGACCTTTGCGCAGTTTCACTCTCGCCCTCTGCAGTGGGCGATCCTAGCCAGGTGGGCCAGGTCCCCCATGACCCTGGACACGATGGTTTGGCTGCCATCCCGGGTGCGGGCCGACCTGGGCTGGTGGCTAAGTTCCCCTGCGTTGCGTCAGGGGAAGTCGTTCCTGCCCCCGCAGTGGCTGGTGGTCACCAAGGATGCCAGCGCATTAGGGTGTGGCACCGTTTTCGGCTCCTGGACGACTCAGGGCCGCTGGACTCTCAGCGAATCCGGTCTCCAGATCAATGTTCAGGAGCTCCGGGCCATTTTCTTGGCACTCCTTCATTGGGCACCGATGGTTCAGGGGCACCCAGTTCGGATTCAGTCCGACAATGCCACAGCAGTCGCCTATCTCAATCACCAGGGCGGCACCAGAAGTCGGGCGGTTTTTCAGGAAACCACGAGGATTCTTCGCTGGGCGTAACAATCGGTTCCGGCATTATCGGCAGTTTTCATCCAGGGGGAGAAAACGGTTGGCCGACCACCTCAGTCGGACGACAATCGACCCCGGAGAGTGGGCGCCTGTTCCGGAAATTTTTCACCACCTTTGCCGGAAATGGGGAACTCCAGACGTCGACCTATTTGCGTCCCGTCTGAATCACCAGCTACCGGGCTACGTGTCCAGAGCCAGGGATCCCCTGGCCCTAGCAGCAGATGCGTTAGTCCTGCCTTGGAGGCAGTTCACTTTAGTCTATCTGTTTCCTCCTTGGCCTCTTCTTCCTCGGGTGCTCAAGCGCCTCAAGTCCAAGAGGGTACCCGCTATCCTCATCGCCCCGGACTGGCCTCGCAGGTCCTGGTACGCGGATCTCGTCGCCCTGCTGGCAGACGCTCCTTGGCCCCTCCTGTTGCGTCCAGATCTCCTCTCACAGGGTCCTCTGTGCCACCTTCCTTACCGCAGCTGTGTTTGACGGCGTGGCTGTTGAAACCGCGATACTGAAATCTCGCGGTCTGTCGCAGGCGGTTATCCAGACCATGATTCGGGCGCGCAAACCGCAGTCCGCCCAGGTCTATTACCGTACCTGGAAGACTTTTTTCACCTGGCCCGCAGGTTTCCCCTCCGTTTCGGGTCACTGCTCATTCCACGCGGGTGGTTAGCGCCTCCTGGGTGGTTCGGCATCAGGCGTCAGCGTTACAAGTGTGTAAAGCGGCCACCTGGGCTTCGGTCCATACTTTTTTCTAAATTCTATCAGATACATACCTTGGCCTCGGCTGATGCAAGCCTCGGCCGTAAGGTACTTCAGGCAGCGGTTGCTTAGGGCTTTTCACTGCTGAGAAATTGTTTTTCTTTTAGTTGTTTTTTCCCCACCCTTTGGGACAGCTATTGGACATCCCAAGGTGCTGTGTCCCCCAATGAATGATTGGGGCGGGCCCGACTCGTTTGGTCCGTCTAGTGTCCGCCTCCGAAGGCAACGGCCTATACCCAAGGTGCTGTGTCCCCCAATGAATTGGACGAGAAAGGGATTTTACGGTAAGTACAAAAATCCATTTTTTTTTCAGTTGACTGTGGAGCCCAACTTTGTATCGCGTTCTAGATTTATTTAATGTAATTATACACGACATTTTATGAATTTAAATTTTTATACTGCTTTCTGTACCTCCACGCTATTTTGCTAATCCTGTGATGCTTCAATAGAACATCACGTGAGCCAGTAACACATCTTCTTTCTGAAGGACAATGTTATTATCCTAAACTCTATATTTTCTTGAATAAATTAAAGATTATAATGTACAGGGGGAGAGGTTAAATGGTCATCTTCTTCACTACAGCTAGTTTCAATCTTTTCTTGTATAGACAATAAACAAAAATTCACAAATCCTTTTGTTTTAAGATAATACAACCCTATACAAAACATTAAACTACTACTTTTTTCGATCTCCCTCCCTCCCTTATCCTATTATTGAGAAATCGGAGATGACGAAGCCTGAATGAGAGAGGGACAAAAATTACCTGCACAACTTATTAAACAAAAGTTTCCTCTATCTGATTATGCAAGATTTTAAAGCAAAGTTAAGTTTTATGATGTTTTTCCAAATCTGCTATGTCTGTTTTACCTGAAAACACACTTATTACAAATTCTAGGCGTTTCAAATATACAGTATCTCACAAAAGTGGGGACACCCTCACATTTTTGTAAATATTACGGGCGTAATGTCCCAATACGAATGCACCATTGTTTTGGTGTATTTTGCGCCAAAAAACTGACACCATATGTCCTATATAAATAAACTGTAGTATACCAAAACTAGGCATGTTATATGACGGGCACGACACAAAAAGTAGGCGCATTAAATAAGCGAGCAATGATAAGCTGTGCGCCTGAATTATGCAATGTGCCTAGATAGGCACATCAATTTTACAATGTAAAGTATACCACACGTCAGATTTTTGATAGGTTCGTTCATTCAAGCGAACTTTACACTGATTTTAATGTGCCTTAAGACTAGCGTGGCAGCGCCTCTTTTCGGACATCTCTTTTCATGTGACAATGCTAAAAATATGACACGTTGAAATAATGTAAAGTAGTCAGTGTATAGCTTGTAGAGGAGTGTAAATTTAGTGTGCTGTCAAAATAAATCATCACACAGCCATCACTATCTAGACCCCTGGCAACAAAAGCGAGTACACCTTTAAGAGAGAACGGACAGATTGTGCCAAATTTGCTATTTTTCCTCCATGGTGTTATGGGAATTGTTAGTGTTACAAGATCTCAGGTGTGAATGGGGAGCAGATGTGTTAAATTTGGGGTTATCGCTCTCAGATTCTCTCATACTGGTTACTGGACGTTCAACATGGCAAAGAACTGTCTGGGGATCTGAAAATAATAATTGTTGCTCTACATAAAGATGGCCTAGGCTATAAGAAGATTGCCAGCACCCTGAAACTGAGCTGCAGCACGATGGCCAGGACTATATAGTGGTTTATCAAGACAGGTTCCACTCAGAACAGGCATCGCCATGGTTGACCAAAGAGGTTTAGTGCACATGCTCAGCGTCATATCCAAAATAGACATATGAGTGCTGCCAGTATTGCTGCAGAGGTTAAAGAGGTGGGGAGTCAGCCTGTCGGTGCTCAGACTATATGCCGCACACTGCATCAAATTGGTCTGCATGGCTGTCATCACAGATAGAAGTCTCTTTTAATGATAATGTACAAGAAAGCCTGCAAACAGTTTGCTGAAGACAAGCAGATAAAGAACATGGATTATTGGGATTATGTCCTATGGTCTGATGAGACCAAGAGAACCTTATTTGGTTTAGATGGTGTCAAGAGTGTGTGGCAGGAACGAAGTGAGGAAAACAAAGACAAGTGTGTCTTGCCTATAGTCAAGCATGGTGGTGGAAGTGTCATAGTTTGGGCCTGCATGACTGCTGCTGGCTGTGGGAAACCACAGTTCTTGAGAGAACTATGAATGCCAATATGTACTGTGACATACTGAACCAAAGCACAATCCCCTCCCTTTGGAAACTGGGCTGCAGGGCAGTATTTCAACATAATGACCCCAAACACACCTCCAAGACAACCACTGCCTTATTGAACATCTGTGTGACATCCTCAAATGGAAGGTGGAGGAGAACAAGGTTTCTAATTTCCGCCAACTCCATGTCGTCGTCCTGGAGGAATGGAAAAGGATTCCAGTGGCTGCAGCCTGGGAAGCTCTAGTGAACTTCATCCCCAAGAGTTAAAGCAGTGCTGGACAATAATGGTGGCCACACAAAATATTGACTTTTTGGGAACAATTTGTCCATTTTCACTTAGGTGTGTACTCACTATTGCTGCCAGCGGTTTAGATATTGATAGCTGGGTTGAGTGTTTGGGGTTTTTTTAAATTTTTTTTATGGCACACCAAATTTACACTGTTGTTCAGGCTTTAGGGTATGTTTACATTGCGTTTTTTGATCCGTTTTGAATCAGAAAATCGCATCCAAAAACGCAGCATGAATCGGATCCAAAACGCATCCACGTGTTTGGATGTGTTTGGGCTGCAGCAGGCTCGCACCCTAGAGTTTATCATAGGGCTCCTGCTGCGTCTTTCGGATCAAGAATTGACATGTCCATTCTTAGAACGGATCTGAAAGACGCATCCGAAAGATGCAAGTAAACACACATCGGTGATCACTCATCTGAACACTGATGCGTGTTGTGATGTAAAATCACACTGCTCATTGCTAGATGCGTGTTTGGATCAGTCTAGATGGATTCAAACACGCATCTAATGACGTATGTTCACACAGACTGAACACGCCGTGTGAACATACCCTTACACTGATTACTTTACATTGTATCAAAGTCTCATATCTTCAGTGTTGTCCCATGAAAAGATGTAATACAAAAATATGAGGAGTGTACTCACTTTTGTGAGCTTTTGTATTTGCCCAGTGCTTGAACCAAGAGTGTTGCCTATGTGGAATAACATTGGCATCGGTGTGGTGAATCTGATATCTAGAAGCAGTTATACTATTTAGTAGTAGCCATAAACACAATAGATGTAAGAATGACACATCAGACTTCCTTAAACACTAGTGGACTGGCAAACATCTAAAAAGTCAGCACTTTCAAAAACGTCCTTGCAAAAACTGGACTCTTATGAGGTAAAGGCAGGGATGGTGTATTGTCAACCCTGCCTTCCCACTCTCTGTAGAAACAGAGCGCTGTGTACACAGGTAAGCAGGCAGCTGTTACAATTACAACTTCTGTCTTGACAACCACCTATATAAAAATGACTGTAATGAAAAAGAGGACACACTTTAAAAATGTAATTTAGTTGTACATTATACTGATGAAAAAACACTACACTGAAAAAAAATACAAACAAAAGATCTAAAATTTATTTGAATAACTGTGTGCAAATAATGCTAAACATTACAAAGAAAAATGCCTGGTCTTGAACTGGTTAATGGAACATGTGGAAAATTTTAGTTTGGGTGGAGTTTCCCTTTAGGTGTGGCGTGAAAGTCATCCTATAGCTCTGGGCCTAGTCTTACTTTATGCTGTACCCATTTAAAATTGCAAATGTCTTCAACATGGTCACATTGCCCAAGCTTTTTTCACTTTCTTTTACCTCCCAGAAGCAAGCGTCCCCTGCAAACAAGCTGTAATGTCCTGGACATGGTGCCCAAACATGTATAGTCAGCGTGGAGGGTGTGAAGGAACGCTTCATCTTTGCAATTTTTCTTTTTTTTTTCTGATGTTCTAATGCATATTAAATTTAAGTGTACCTCCAGGGATACTCTCACGCCTGATCTATCTTTGGACGTGGAGAGACACAATTGCAAACCTATTTCCTGAGGCAACTGTACAACATACATCAAGGATTGTACACAGGTCATATTCATTAATATAATTCTCAGTAGCTGCCGTATGTTAAGAAGTCGGGGCAGATGGATGGAAATGTTACTGATGAATCTAATCACTTATATCATGGTAACATATAGGTCTGCATAGGAGCTGTAGACGCAAAACTGAAAAAGATTCTCAAAGCTTTATTTTTCATTGTAGACCTACTGGAGCACGAAATAGAAATTGGCTGATGAGGTGGATATTTTCTTTTGAGTTGAATTGGTTTTATAGTAAAAGAAAACTAACCAGGGATAAAAATAAACCAGGCAAAGGCTTCAAAGCTAGTAGTGGTTTGGATGTAGGTCATTTATGTAACTATAATGGTTATTGCCTGTGAAATTTACTAGTGCACTTTACCATGTATTATACTTATTTCTATGCACATTTTTTTCCCTTTTGCATTTTTTTTTAATAAAATGTTATCTTCTGTCTCGTAGGTGTACAGACTGGACGCTGTGTGTCTTATAATGAATCAGTCAAGACATGTGAAGTAAATGCATGGTGTCCAGTGGAAAACGACATAACTGTTCCCAGGTGAGTTGTAGAATTACCTAACTTTGTATTTACAGGACAGAAGTTTTATTGTAACAATAAGTAAAACCTTGTAGATGTCAGAATAATTAGGTATTTGGGGTTTTCTGTCAGTCCTAGAAAAGTACATACTGTAAATCTGACTTGTAAGGATAGAGTACCTTTAAAGGTTAAATAGCACAAAATATGGTAATATTTTCATTTGTAACTACTGGAATTTTCTAGTTTGGTTTTCGCTCAGTGATATCAGACTTGAGTTTGTTTGCCTTTTTGTAAAATTATTTTTATTAATTGATAAATGCTCCTCTTTCAGGCCTGCTTTTCTTAGGGCTGCTGAAAATTTCACTGTGCTTATAAAGAATAACATCTGGTATCCCAAATTCAATTTCACCAAGTAAGTACGTTATACATCAAAATACACAAAATGTCAGTGGAAGAGAGAGGGATTGGTGTTATATTGTGTAAAGAGTTTTGTAATATTTTATTTTTTATTATCGAGCACAGAATTATTATTGTTTTATCTCATTTAAAAAAACAGCTTTATTGAAGGAAATGAATTATGACAAATAGTAGCACAGAGTAAAATAAGACGTGCGAACTTCCGCACCAACAATGCAAATATCACAAATGCAAATATCAAAACCAAGACATGTAGACAAAGCAGGGTAATGAACTAATCAGATTACAATAACTTCTCAATATGGTCAAATATATTGTGCGTTGGTGTGTTAACACCAAGTCCTATAACTGGGGTGCTTATTATTGTTTTATGTCCTTTTACACATTCCAAGCAAATGCAAATATAAGTGAACCCAGTATCCCAATGCTCCTCTATGGTGTGTAGAAAATAAAATAAGCAGTCTCAATATTAATGAACCCCCATGACAAAATATAGAAGCATTCATGGTGAAATGAAGCTTAGCTACATACTGCATACTACATGCAGCGTGTAATTACTATGGTTATTGCTGCGCACACATTTTTATTAATGTGTAACATATAATGGTCAGTAAAAACAGAATTATAATGAATAAAGATAGTTGTATTTAACTTCTCAAAAGGGCAACCTAATCCACAAGCCTTACTAGGGTATAAGGCAGGGCCATCTTTTCCATTGGGCACACTAGGCAGTTGCCCGGGGGCCCCACAAGTATGGGGGCCCCACAAGTATGGGGGCCCCAACTGGCGTATGTATGTCCCAGGAATACAAGAAACATACCCTGGATCACTTGGTTGGCTTTGCTTATTTAAGTTTGTGTGTTTTTAGGATGTGCAAACAGTTAAAAACCATGGTGGAGAAGGGAGCCAAATGCTCCCTGCCCTGCCAAATGGTCGTAGGCCGCAGGCTGTTGGTGTCCAGACATAAGTGGTGTGATAATATGGGTGTGCTTGAGAGGGCTCGAGGAATGTCCAAGTGTGATATCATGTATGTGGACAGGGCCACTGCAGTGCTATGCCCAGGGGCCCATAATTCTGTTAAGACGGCTCTGGTTTAAGGATGTATTAGAGGGGGATCTTCTGCTTTCCCCCTTTCCTTATTATCCAAAGTGTAAGAGCGGTTATGGCAACCACAAAGCATTCATGTATGATGATCTTAAAAGACATATTTAGAAGCTGTGTAATAATAAATCAGGAGGCTGAATCTTCACCTGGAAAGTCTGTTTTTTGCTGTGGGTCTTGGGAACTGCACCTGCACAATCAACTCTGCATCTCAGCTTGTCTCACAATAAAGGGGTTGTCTGTGATGACTTAACCCCTTGAAATAAGCAGTTTGATATTGCGGTCATCTAATTAACATTACAAGTCTTTACAACTAAAATTGTGGCTATTAATACTAGTGCAATTCACTTTCAGGAGAAACATTTTACCAAATATCAGTGCAGAATATCTGAAAACCTGCATTTATGATCGGGTGAATCATCCATTCTGTCCTATATTCCGCCTGGGAAGCTTAGTGGAAGCGGCTGGAGAGTCTTTCCAAGAGATGGCTATATTGGTATGTGTAGAAGATCATGATCTTAGAAAGCCTTGAAAACAACAATGATTTATAATAACAAACATTTTTTAATAGTACAACCTTAAAACCACCGCAGTGTGTATTTGTCTCCTATCTACATAATAGGTGATAAATGCCTGATCACTGGGGGCTCTTTCAATAAGACTTAGACTTTGAATTGATGAGTAGATCCTCAATAAGGTAATTCAGTAAGGAAGACATGGAAGGCTAGGGGATTTCCATTCAAGAGATTGATGAGCACCCTGACATTAGATATTTATGAGCTATCCTGTGCAAAGGTGGAAAATTAACATTGTGAAACAATCCCTTTACTAGTGCATCTAAAAGGATATCATTGAATAGTTAATTTATGTCCGTACTCCAAGTCAAATAGAGAAACCCATATATTACACACAAAGCAATATTTTTTAAGCATTTATTTCTTTGTGCATGATTATAGCTTACAGCTAACAAAAACTCAAAATTCAGTATATCAGAAAAATTATTGCAACCCAGAAATGTTGGCCTACTAAAAGGTACACTACTCACAACTTAAAAACTACACTACAGTGATACCTTATCCTGAAAGTTGGCCATTTAAGTAGTCGCCTTCAATTTCGATTTGCTCATCTCAAACAACTTAATGAAACCAAAGCCAACAACAGTGGAGTGTATACACCATCAAAGAAAGTCAATTTATAATTAATGTGTCATGTGGCCTGGAGCATCAATTACAGCTTAACAACGATATCACATGCTGTCCACAAGTCAAGTTATTAATTGTGGAGGCATGGCATCCCGCTGATCTTGAAGGATGGCCATCAGGTCTTTGAGGTTCAGGGGTACAGAGTTAGGAGCTTCTGCATGGCGACTCAGCTGATCCCACAGGTTTTCTAGGGGTTGCAGGTCTGGAAAAAGTGCAGGGAACTCCATTTGATGTACCGCAGTTTCCAACAGCCATTCCCTAAAGATGACTTCGATGAGCTCGAGCATTGTTGTCAGTGAAGATGAAATTAGCCCTGTATTGTTCATGCAGAGGCACAATAACTTGATTAATGAGGTTATTCAAGTAGCAGAGGTTTGTCACTGTATCATTCACAAAGTGTAGGGCAGTTCTGTATTGACTAGACACACCTGCCCACACTGTAACACCACTACCACCAAAGGCTTGTCTGTGGTTGATGCATAGTGCTCTCCTTGACTTCTCCACCATCGTTGGCGGCCATCATTTCTGTTCCGAGTGAATTGATTTTCATCACTGAACAGCCCTGAGGACCACTGGTACCTTGTCCAGTGTAGCTGCTCCTTGTCCCATACAAGATAATGATGCCTGTGCCTGGTGGTGTTTTCAGGCCTTATAGCACGCAGACAAAGCTGATGTACATGGTAACGAATGGTCTTACGTGACACGTGATTGCCTCTCACCTCCCTATGTGCCTGGAATTGTGTGCTATTCATCATCTTGTTCGCAGGGCATTGTTTACAATTAAGCAGTCATCAGTGTGTGATGTAGCCAAAGGATGTCCACTTGTTTGCCTTTCTGGGACTCTTCCAGTCTCTCTCTATCTCTGCAACCTACTGATGACACTTTGTGACATTCTAAGCTCAGTGGCCACTTCCATCTGAGAGCATCCTGCTTGAAGCCTCGCAATGGTGAGGTACTGTTGATCAATTGTAAAATGTTGTCTTGGTCTCATGATATCAAAATGTGAACAGCATGATGAGGAGGACTGTTCAAATCCTAATTCAATACAGAAAACAAGTGTCAAAAAAAGGTGTAAGAAGAGACCGGGATAATGACCCTATAAAGCCCTAACAAAAGACTACAAGGCCCCTCACTTAAAAATAAACAGGGTGATCGCCCCGATAAGGACGTCCCTGGCAAGACTACATGACAACTTCGTCATCGAATAGGCAAACATCTTAGTGATGTTCGCTACCAACGAGACACACCAATTTCGTGCCACGTACATTTACAGCATGGTGGTATCCCCAATTGCCTTAAATGAAGAGGCATTGATTGCCTGACCCTGTCACTGAGGAGAAGTAATATTGACACACTCCTACTCAAAAAAGAGTGTTTTTGGATCTACACTCTTCATACCAAACTAACTCATGGTTTAAATGAACAGCTGGATTTCAGCTGTTTCATTTAGAATTCAATTCTTCTGTCACATCTTCTGGTTCTATATGTGTTAATGTGAGTAAAAATATTGTTGTTTTGACCAATTCATCTTTTTTATTTACACTGTCTACACACTTACATTCCTTTATATGCCCTTAGATCTTATTTGTTGAATTTTGACATTTCTGCCATTTAATACTGCCTTTTTTGAGATCGCTGTGATAGGTTTCCTTCTATCTCATTATGTATTACATTGCCACTTGCCTCTTACGCTGCTAGGCAGTAACACAAGCCTAGCGCGCTATGTTGCCAGGGATGTGGCGGCTATGTTATGTGTCCGGGACGCACCTGTATGATGTCACGGCGCAAGTACGCGCCCTTAAATCGTCGTGCTCACTAGTCCCGGGCATCTCTTTACATTATACAGCCAATGCTGTCACACAGGTTTTGAGACGGTCTTTTACCTGGAAACAGTAAGTAATATGTATAATAATAATAATATAATATAGATGTGATTATCCTATTTCAATATGCAGTAGGCTGGTTCATATGTTTGCAGCCATCACCGGCAGTATTTGCGGATTACACTAGTGATTTCTCATCTAATAGGTAAGCCCAGTTACAGTGTTTATTTATGAGAAGCTCTATGGAAGGCTGGACATCATCAGATAAGGTACATGCTTCATACACTGCATCCTACTACTACCTACTGTACGGTTTCCCATTGTTTACAATGTCATACACAAGTTAGGCTTATATTACATACACGTGTTTCTCTGAAGTGTCAGAGGTTGTAGGCTGTATTGTGTTTGTTGTTTTGCATTCCCATTTGTGTACGTTTGACCCTTTTGGTCTATAATTTTCCCCTGCTTGTTTCCTGAGGTGATGAGTGTTTTTTTTACTTTTTGGGGCTGATAGATACATGTTGGGACGGGACCGGCGGGATTGTTAGGGTTTTGTGTAAACAGAGTGAGGTTCCGATCAGGGACGCTCTTATCGGGAGTGATCACCCTGTTTATTTTTAGGTGGGGGTCCTTGTAGTCTTTTGTTAAGGCTTTATAGGGTCATTATCCTGGTTCCTTACATCTTTTTCGAACCTATTTTGACACTTGTTTTCTGTATTCTGATTGAGAGATGTGCTATTTCAGTGTGATACTGTTTCGTATTTTGCTTTTATCATAATAGATTATTAAAAGTTATGTTTTAGGACTTTTTCCCTTTTTATGGTATTTCAGAGTTTTTGGTCAAGGGGACTTGCACTTCCTATAACTTTGGAATGCTCTTTGTCCCATGATTGTGTAGCCTACTAAAGGAGACTAAGGGACCATTTAAAAGCTTAGGAAACTTTTTTTTTTTTGCATGTGACACCAGGAGTCAACAATATTGACCATCTCACATTCCGCTAGTCTTCTGATATAGTGAATTCTAGGTTTTCATTAAGGCCTCGTTCACACGGCTTATTCTGCCGCGTATTGGCGCCGTACTGCGCGCCGGATTTGCGCTTCAGTACGGCGCCAATCTGCGGCAGCAATTACGGTAATCCACTGCTCTCATTGAGAACAGTGGAATCCGTCGCTCCTCCCCGCTCTGCGAATCCGCCGCGGGGGGAGAAAGTGACATGCACATTATTTACGGCGCGGACGCGCCGTAAACAATGCATTGTCTATGGGGCCGGGAGCGGCGCCCCCGCCGCGCTCCGGCCCCGCTCCCTATTCACGGCGGATTTGTGCGCTCAAAACGGCGCACAAATCCGTCGGGAATAAGCCGTGTGAACACGGCCTAACTGTAAGTCGAAATCATCCACATTAAAAGAGATAAACAGTTGAAATATATTGTTCTGTGTGTGAAGTCTATACAATATATGGGTTTCTCTGTTTGGCTTGAATTACGGCATTGATTAACTTTTTGATGCTGCTTTGCAGGTCTGCTGCATTATTATTATTTTTTTTTTAAAGTTTTATTTATTTTCCCTTTCAGGAGGTGATTTGAGCTTTGTTCTCCCCTTTCAGGGAGGTCATTAATGTGTGTTCCCACTGTGATTCCCCCTCCCTCCAAGGGCGTCAAGAAGCCAGTCAGTTCTTTAGCGGTCTGTTTTTCCTTGCGCTTTTCACTTGGCGCCTCTGCGTTTTTGTTTTGTTTTTTTATTCCTCTAGCCACACCCAAGGATGTGTGCAGTGTCGGACTGGGGTACCTTGGGCCCACAGGTGGAGTTGAACCTTTTTGTTATTCCAAAAGTTCTGCGTAGGGGTCTGGTGGCCTATAAGGCCTCCATTGCTAGCTGATTCCAGTCTGCAATTTCGGAAGCCTACCGGTCCTGAGGTGAGCCTCTTCCATTTCGGGTCACTGCTTATTCCACTTGACCGGTCGGTGCCTCCTGGGCAGTTCAGCATCAAGCTTCAGCTTCGCAAGTTTGCAAATCTGCTAACTGGGCTTCGTTTCATACTTTTACCAAGTTCTACCAAATCCATACCTTGGCCTCGGCTGACACAAGCCTGGGCCTTGAAGTACTTCAGTCAGCGGTGTGCTGACTCGCACAAGTTTTTCTTTTTGACTTTTTTCCCCACCCTCTGGGACTACTTTTGGACATCCCAGACGAGAAATTGCGATTTATTACTCACAATTTTTGTGCTTAACGTAAAATCCCTTTCTCGTCTGATTCATTGGGAGACACAGATCCCTCCCTCTTTTCATTGTTTTTTTGATTCTCTTTTGTCATTTTCTCCTTGGAGTTGGACTGTGGTTTATCATTTCTACTACGACTTTTGTACCAACTGAGTAGCCTGGCGTCAACATAAGGGACATAGGTTATCCGGGCAGAGCCAACTTGTTTGGTTTCAGGCTCTTAAGGCGAGGGCCTATACTCAAGGTGCTGTATCCCACAATGAATCAGACTAAAAAATATTTTACTGTAAGTACAAAAATCCCAATTTTTTTTTTAGATGCACCAGTAAAGGGATACTTCCACCACAAAGGAGTATTTTTGTTAAAACCAATATTCCTGGAATAATAATTTTTTTTTTTTATTTCAGCAATCCTATGCAATTGAAAATTACATATAAAATCTTGTGCTTTTCTAGCTGTGATTACTAAAGACATAAAACTCCTGAATGGGAGGGCAGACTAACCTCGCTTTACTATAGTTGCTGCTTATCGATATGTAGTTTCATTACAAATAGTCGGTTATGACATGAAGATTACTGTATTGTTCTCTGGACAGGGATATATAAGATTAATGCAATGAAAAGAGCTATACACGGAAGCATAAAGGAGGGGATTTATTTAAGCTTATCAGGTTATTGCTGATAATATATACACTTCTCATGCCAGAATCAACCAGAAAGAAGGACCATCAAGCAATCCTGTCACTGCTGTGCTATCAGAGCTCGCTAAAGGGAAGTCAGAGAGTGATGTGGTATTTTAAAAAGATGTATATTAAAAAAACAACCACTCAATTTACTAAAAATAATCTTTATACTGTATAAAAAAAAAGTTATGGCAGTGTCCCTTTAAGTACTTTAAATTACTGCTTCTTTTTACTGTTGTAAGTATTACTTGTTAATTTAAGCTACTCTGTATAGGACACTCAGCAGCCTAAGCTGCTTGTCACATGAAAAGCAGTTTCTCCTGACTTTTTAGCCTGTGTACTCTTCAGAGCATTGAATGCTATAGACATCTGTGACATGGAAAAATGGCTTGCATATGAAAAAAATCAAAAACTCCTTTTACCTCAAGGTATAATTTCTCCCACTCTAGTGTCATTCTTCCCACTATCATATCACCCCTCTCTTCAATATCATCACTAGTTAGCAGTATATCCCCCCTCCAGCAGAAGGTATCTGCCCTACCCATTAAAAGACACCGTATCTTCTCAACACAGTACTTCTAATACTTGAAGCAGTAGCTGTCAGCAGCTCATACCCACAGTTTTTAGTAAGTCCTGTACTTTGTACTCATCTGCTGTCAGCTACTGCTTCACATGTTCTTGTACTGTGTTGCAAGTATGGTTCAGACCAGTGGGTGAATAATTTTCTTGTTGTAAAGGGGCAATTGTGTTGTGTAGAGGGGACATAGGGTCAGTCCTGCCTCCCTCATAATAATGCCTCTCTAATCTCACCCTTTCCCTCGCAAATTCTGCTAGAGGTTTGTTGCTCTCTCTTTGCTTATATCTCTGCTTGATTTCTTCCCTTTCTCCTGAAGACATAGGGTGGTTTTCTCCCTCTCTTTGCATCCTCCCTTTGCTGTTGGTTTCGAGAACACTGAGAGAAGGGAGGGGTGAGAGCAAATACAGTATGACAAAAACTGCAACAATATCATTTTAGAGGAGCCCGCAGCAGAAAAGAATTACATTGAATTTTTTTTATGGAAAATACTGCGGCCAATTTTGCATGAGCATAAGGCTATGTCTCCATTGCATAGCAAAACGATCGTTTTTTTTCGCCGGTTTTAGGATTCTAAAACTGCCGTAAATACGATTGTTCAGGCAGCCCCATAGACAATAATAGAAAAAATTACCGGTAGTCTACACAAGTTGATTTTTTATTTTTTTTCCTCTGCTCGTCTTCTGGCGCCGGGGTATTATACAGCATGTGATATAATACGCTGGCGCTTTAAGTTTTTTTGGCGTCTTTCCATACAATCAGTTGTATGGCCGACAGCAAAAAAACGAGAACCGACCGTGGTGTTTGCGCAGAACGTGACAAGAACCGCGGTCGTGCACTGGGGAAAAAACGGAAGACCTTCGGCGTTTTTTTGTCCGATGCAGTGTACAGTCATGGCCAGAAGTTTTGAGAATGATACAAATGTTAATTTTTACAAAGTCTACTGCATCAGGTTTTATAATGGCAATTTGCATATACTCCAGAATGTTATAAAGA
This sequence comes from Phyllomedusa bahiana, assembly GCA_025379985.1. Taxonomy (NCBI): domain Eukaryota; kingdom Metazoa; phylum Chordata; class Amphibia; order Anura; family Hylidae; genus Phyllomedusa; species Phyllomedusa bahiana. The sequence continues at coordinate 53,691 of JAODAL010001417.1, forward strand.
GTGATCAGCTTAACAGCAATTAATTGCAAAGTCAATAGTTGCCTAGAAAATGAACTTTTTCCCCCAAAACACATTTCAACTTCATTGCAGGCCTGCCTTAAAAGGACCAGCTAACATCGTTTCAGTGATTGCTCCATTAACACAGGTGGTGGGTGTTGATGAGGACAGGGCTGGAGATCAATCTGTCATGATTAAGTAAGAATCACACCACTGGACACTTTAAAAGGAGGCTGGTGCTTGGCATCATTGTTTCTCTTCTGTTAACCATGGTTATCTCTAAAGAAACACTTGCAGTCATCATTGCACTGCACAAAACTGGCCTAACAGGGAAGAGTATCGTAGCTAGAAAGATTGCACCTCAGTCAACAATCTATCGCATCATCAAGGAATTCAAGGAGAGAGGTTCCATTGTGGCCAAAAAGGCTCCAGGGCACCCAAGAAAGACCAGCAAGCGCCAGGACCGTCTCTTAAAAGTGTTTCAGCTTCGGAATCGGGCTACCAGCAGTGCAGAGCTTGCTCCGGAATGGCAGCAGGCAGGTGTGACTGCATCTGCACGCACTGTGAGGCGGAGACTCATGGAGCAAGGCCTGGTGTCAAGGAGGGCAGCAAAGAAGCACTTCTCTCCAGAAAAAACATCAGGGACAGACTGATATTCTGCCAAAGGTACAGGGAGTGGACTGCTGAGGACTGGGGTAAAGTCATTTTCTCTGATGAATCCCCTTTTCGAATGTTTGGAACATCTGGAAAACAGCGTGTTCGGAGAAGACAAGTTGAGCAATACCACCAGTCTTGTCTCATGCCAACTGTAAAGCATCCAGAAACCATTCATGTGTGGGGTTGCTTCTCAGCCAAGGGAATCGGCTCTCTAACAGTCTTGCCTAAAAACACATCCATGAATAAAGAATGGTACCAGAATGTCCTCCAAGAGCAACTTCTCCCAACCGTCCAAGAGCAGTTTGGTGATCACCAAGCCTTTTCCAGCATGATGGAGCACCTTGCCATAAAGCAAAGGTGATAACTAAATGGCTCAGGGAACAAAACTTAGAGATTTTGGGTCCATGGCCTGGAAACTCCCCAGATCTTAATCCCATTGAGAACTTGTGGTCAATCATCAAGAGACGGGTGGACAGACAAAAACCAACAAATTGTGACAAAATGCAAGCATTGATTGTGCAAGAATGGACTGCTATCAGTCAGGATTTGCTCCAGAAGTTGATTGAGAGCATGCCAGGGAGAATTGCAGAGGTCTTGAAGAAGGGTCAACACTGCAAATATTGACTTGCTGCATTAACTCATTCTGTCAATAAAAGCTTTTGTTAATCATAATATGATTGCACTTGTATTTCTGTATGTGAGAAAAACATCTGACAAACACACATAAAAACCAGAGGGCAACAGATCATGTGAAAATATAATATTTGTGTCGTTCTCAAAACTTTTGGACATGACTGTAGACATAGTTTAATACTTCCTTATGATGCATTTTATTTAGGGTGATCAGACCCATGGTCAGGCCACTATTTTCAGTAGAACTGTACCAGTATTGTTCTTGTGAGATTGACGTAAGCGTTAGCATTTCATGAAGAAGCTTTGCTTTACAGAAAATTTGTACGAAGAGCATACAAAATACAGTGAGTGTTCGTTTGATCTCGATTTGCATGGATTAGGGGAAAAAAAACTGTACTTTTTATGTCTTGTTATGGGAAAAAAAATCTGCAGCCCTATTCCTTAAAGGTTTTCCTCTGGAATTGCATAGGATATATCTGTTGTTTATTGTTGTGGGTGAAATATATTGCAGCTGCAAGCACATTGATTTCCATAGTATGTGAATAACCTTAAAAAGTTTAAATGTGAAGAGACTTTCAGTCTGTTTATAGTGCATTCTGTACAGACATTACATTGTCTTGTTTTTGAAGGGTGGAGTTATGGGAATTCAGATTAGTTGGAACTGTGACCTGGACAAGAAACATACATACTGCGTTCCAAAGTACTCATTTCGCCGGTTAGACAATAGAGAATTGGATCACAATGTTTCTCCCGGATATAATTTCAGGTAAATATACAGTGCAGTCAAGAGGTGGTTCCTTTCAAGAGATTTAAAATGTCATTTTTAACCCTTTTGTGAACAGTCATTGATACATCTCTATTTAGTAAATGTTTTTTGCTTTGCTTTTTTTAATGAATTTGTGAATATTTTTTCTCTTGTTTTTGTGTCTTATAATTTAACCATATATATGTTTTCATGTTATGTGCCACAGATAAAGCTGCCTTATATATTTTTTAAAGTTAATCATAGGAAAAAGTGGGCAGAAATAGTAAAAACTAAAAATATTTCCTCTTTCCCCTCCCATCTCCTTCTTACTCTATTAGAACGTTGTATATTTCCATGAGAATTACCCCAATGTGGATACGTCCTATGCAAATTGTGACATCTTCTATCCTCTCTTCTCCTATTTGTAAGTGCACAAGAAAAAGATTGAGGACTATAAAATCAGATTATGCAAAGCATTGTTCTGTCTGAAAAATATACCATGTGAATATACCCTTGTGTTAGTTTAATAGATGATGGTTCTCGCCAAAACCCCATGCATAGCAGGCGCCTCCCTCCTCCCCCCTCCAGCCATCATGACACAAACCTGCTTTGTCTCGGTCATCCTACTTCAGAAAGTATCACTCATGTTTTAAAGCCACTTTCCACTGATGGCACCATATGACTGGCACTTGTGGTGAGCACCATATGGTTGGCGCTATTATGCTGGGCAGTGTATGGTTGGTACTATAGGGCTGTATATGCTACATTAAGCAACCTAAATGAGCAGTCCAGTGAAAACTGTTCTTGTATTACCTCTGGATTTCTTCCTGAAAGGAGTGCTTTTTAATGATACAATCATGACAAATTGTCAAGATGTACCATAAAAATGTATGGTAGGTTCAAGATTCCAGAGAAGAGGGAAGGAATTGGAGAGGAGGCTATATATATGTGGTGTTCTCTCTAGTTATGAAATGCCCACTTCTTTTGCCCCCAAACAGAACAATGAAAATGGGCGCCTTATATCCTCTTTCTGGAGCACTAAGCAGGATAGCCCCGATTTTGATCTCTGACAGTACCTAAAGTGGAACCAATACCCCTCAGCCATTCCGGGTATGTACAATTGAAGTGCCACAAAGGTCTCAGATGGAGAATACCCCTCTAAGATTCACTGTGGCCCCTGGGAGAAGTACAATATGACAAGATAGCCATTGAGAAAATGTTGTGCACCCCTGCACTACAGTAAAGATTTCCTTTCTATGTTTATATAGAAGCCTTCTTTCCTCTCAATGTAGAGAATATCCCCTTGTTATAGATCTAGCTCTTGGTATAAATGGATTATGGGCACAGGCTCACGCTGCCCTAGCCGATAAGCCTACGTCCCATTAAAGGCACACTTAAGTGAGGGTCTGATAGAAATAAATGCTGCTTCCCCCTCAATCATGGCAGGAGGTCAAGGGTGGTAAGAAATCTGGTATCGAAAATTTTGAGGGGCATGGGAAAGACAGTAGGTGGGCAGCTATCAGAAAATCTAGTCTACATACAGATTAAGAGTCTGGCCCCTCTGGCCTTCAAAACCTAGGAGTGCTTTAGGGGAGACACTTTTTTTGTTGTAGGGGCTGTAGAATAGGGAAACAAGATGGCAGTTGCTCTGGGGGAGATATGTACTTTCTAACAGTTTGAAATACTTAGGAAGCACTTTAACCCAGGCACTATAAACCAGGCGTTTTTTTTTGGTGACTCGGTCGTTTTTCCCTCCTCGCCTTCTGAAAGCCATAACTTTTTTATTTTTCCACCTACATAGACAAATGAGGGCATTTATTTTGCGGGACAAGATGTACTTTCTAATGGTGTTATTCACTATACTATAGAATGTACTGGAAAACCGCAAAAAAATTCCAAGTGGGACAAATTGTGAAAAAAAATGTATTTTCGTCATGTTTGCGGGGGTTTTGCTTTTCTACAGGTTGTTCCGCAACCGGCAATACTAAACATGAAGGATTCCGTTATGTTTTGGTACCGTAAAAAAATTTCAAACATTTTCTATTTTTAAAATTTGCGCCACGGTGCCATTTTGTGCGACCAATAACTTTTTTGTACTAACACCTACGGACGTCAGTCAGTGGGCATTTTTTGCGGGCTGAAGTGTACTTTTTATCGCTAGCAGTTTGGAATGCGTGCGACTTTTTTGATCATTTTTATTCCATTTTTTGAGTGATGTAAAATGACCAAAAAACGCAATTTTGGCGTTTGGAATTTTTTTTCTTCTACGGTGTTCAGCGTACGGGATAAATGATGTTATATTTTTATAGATCGGACTTTTTCGGACGCAGCGATACCAAATATGTGTAACTTTTTTATTTTAATGATTTTATTTGTAAAATGGGGAAAGGGGGGGTGATTTGAACTTTTAATACTTTTTTTTTGTACTTTAAAACTTTATTTTATTTTATTTTTTTTACTGTAACATTGAGGCCACCTATGGTACTTGACCACTAGGTGGCGCGATTGTTAATACAACCTAATGCATTGCATAGGCAGTGCATTAGGGTGTACAAAGATGGCGGTTTCCCCACTTCCTGGCTGCGGACGGAAGTGGAGCAAACCGGCCAGGGCTCCCCACCACCATGCCCGGTCATTGGATCGGCGCAGCATAACTGCGATGATGCCGATGACTGTAACGATCGGTGCGCGGCACCGATCGCCGTTAATTCAGACGCCGCGGCCATCTTTGCCGCGGTGTCTGATGAGTTAAACAGCGCCAGCAGGCGGAGCCACCCGCCGGCGCTGTTAGGCCCCGTTCACACGGCTTATTCATGCCGGATTTGCGAGCCGGATTGCGCTCGCAAATCCGGCGTGAATAAGGGGCGGGACGCGGGCGAGGAGCGATCGCGGCGGGGGAGCAGCCCGCTGGCCCCATAGACAATGCATTATCTACGGCGCGTCCGTGCCGTAATTAATGTGCATGTCACTTTCTCCCCCCACGGCGGATTCGCCGAGCGAGGAGGAGCGACGGAATCTACTGTTCTCTATGAGAGCAGTGGATTACCGTAATTACTCTGACGGATTGGCGGCGTACTGCAGCACAAATCCGGCGCGGAGTACGGCGCCAATCCGCGGACAAATAAGCCGTGTGAACACGGCCTTACTGCCGGGTGTTAGCGGCGATTTGCTGCTAACACCCGGCGCCTGTGCGGGGGGTCGCGGAGCGATCCCCCTGCAAAGCCCCTTAGCGGCCCTGGGACGTACTCATACGCTCAAGGTCGTTAAGGGGTTAAGGACCACATGTATGGAAACTGTCTGTCTAGGTCTAAAACTCTTTGTTGCCCATAGCAATCAATCAGAGCACCCCTTTCATTTCATATAGTGCTCTGGAAAAATGAAAGGGGGGGTTTGATTGGTTCCTATAAGCAACAAAGAAAGTCTTAGACCTAGACAGTTTTCACATATGTGGCCCTAAAATTCCAGAAAAATCAAAGGGGTTGTCTTGGACTTAAAAAAGCTTGTTGGTCCGCTGGGGTATGATTAGAGATAGAAAAAAAAGAAGTATACTCACCTCCGTGATGCTCCCGTTTCATCCCAGCGGCCGGCCCATACATCCCGGCTGCACAGTGAATGTCCATCGCACATCTGTTATGTGCAGCCAATCACAGGCCACAGTGTCATAAGGAGTCTTCCTTATAATTCTTATGGCCAGACCCCCCGACCGCAAAGGATCTTATCTACACAAAATCGGCGGCCATCTGTTAACAGGCAGGCAGTGACAGCTCTTCATCCTCAGTGGTGACGGACACTCTGAATGTTAACCCCTTAATGACCGCCCACCGTCTTTTGACGTCGGCTGGTGCGGGTCGTTCGTCTACAGACTTTGGGGTTTGCGGCGACCGGGCGCCGCAGCAGCGCTGGGATCGGGGCTGTACTACACAGCCCCGATCCCAGAGCATGTCCTATGAGCACCGGGGTGCGGAGGAAACCTACGCAACCCGGTGCTTTAACCCTTTGATTGCGGCGGTGCGTTACCGCAGCACAATTAAAGGGTTCCCCTGCTCTGTCGGGTGATCGGAAACACCGGTGACCCGACAGAGCCCGGGGAACGGCTGCACAGTCAGCCCTGGGGACCTAGATTGGCCCCAGAGCTGTCTGTGTACGAAGCCAGTGACCAGGACACACTGTATGGTGTCCTGATCACTGTCTGTGTCAGACTGACACAGATTATAATGTATTAGCATATATGATTATGCTAATACTTCTAAGTGTAAAAATAAAAAAAAATGTAAAACAGTTCTCCTTTCATGGGATTAAAAAAAAGTAAAAAAAAAAGAATAAAAAAATAAAAATATCTAATAACAAATAATTGTGCATAAATTACACACACAAAAACACCTGAACTTAAACTCTTCCCCCATAACTTACAACTTGTCTCGAATAAAACGAGGCCTCATTCAACTGCGTCATTAAACAAAAATAAAAAAAGTTACAACTGTTGAAACGCAAGGAGGCAAAAACTAAAAAAAGTTTCTGGTCATTACTTTTCAGGCCCGGGAATTAAGGGGTTAAAATAGCATATATGGATATATTCATTAAGGGGTGTTGTTTCCAATATGGGTCTTTTTTAGGGTGTTAGCACTTTAGGGAGTCCGCAAACCTGTAATGGCGCCTAAAAAAAAAATCGTATTGAAAAAAAGACCCCAAAGTCCAGTAGGTGCTCCTCCTATTCTGGGGCTTGTGGTTGAACCAAATACTGCACTAGGGCCACATATGGGATATCTCTAAAAACGTCAAATTTTGGGGGAATTGATATGAAGTTTCCCTGGTTACAGAGGAAGGAAGCGCTGACTTCTGAAACATCTCCACTGCATCTCGCAACAGATCTATGCATTTGTCAGCTCTTAAGTTTTTATCCAACTCTATGAAAAATTGAACGAATCCTATGAAAATGAAGACCTTCTAAGAAATATGGGACTGACTGATGCGGGTTTTCTTTTCTGTTATTTGTATATATGGTGAAAATAGGTTTATGCATTATTGTTTAAATACAAATAAGAAAAATTCAATTAACGTTAAAATAGCCTACGTATGTTGTCTGTTGTAAATACGGGGATACGGAGAGGACTGTGATTGAAAGGCTAAATGAATGTACGTCAAAAGGAAATCAAGATATAATAGTCTTTTTTTCTATATAAACGGCAGGTTCATGGTTTGTGGAAGCATTGTTTCTTAGATGGGGCCTCGTCAGTGAAGCATGGTCCCTAAAAGAAAAACAATGTTGAAATTTTTTTGAAAATGTGAAAAAATTACTTTAAAAATTTTTAAAAACCCTTTTGTCATAAAAAAAAAAAAAAAAAAATGTGCCCAACCCACAGTGTAGATATGGTGATTCTGTTATGAACTTTTGTGTGGAAAAAAAAAGTCTTAAAAGCGACATTTTTTTTAACATTAAAAGGCAAGTTTTTTGGGTTTTTTCATGATTTTTTCACAAATAAACAAAGGGCTGTTTGACCCAATTTTTTTACTAATTAAAACACAAAAAAAAAAAAAAAAGGGGTCTGAGAAAAATTCTCTGAATCATGGATTGGGAAAGTGTCAAAAAGTTTTTGCATGTGACACTTCAGATTTTTAAAAATGGGGCTCTGCCCGGAAATGGCTGATCCTTAAAAGGGGGTTTTGGCCAAGTGCTCCTTACTGTTATCGCTCAGGACAGAAAAAAAAATCATGTGTGTCATGAAAGGTGGGGGGAAGAGAGAGGGGGGGGCCCCAGCAGAGCGAGTAAACAAGGGAGCATTTGCAATGATTACGAAGATAATTACTTACAACTGTGATTCTAATAAGCAGAAAGGCCCCATACCCCACAATTTTTTACCCAGTCCCCTGCAAAGGAGGAAAACAAGGGGCGTTTACAATGTTTACTAAAAAAATTACATTACAACAGTGGTTTTCTATAAGCAGAAGCCTCATTTCCCCGCCCCTTGCAAGCTCCTTCATGTTCCTGTATAAATAGAAGTGCAAAAAACCAAGCGCGGCCAGATCAGTCCTGGTGTTCTAATGTAAATTTTAAGAACTAAAGGGGAATGTAAAGAAAGCTGTAGCTCTCACGGCTTCACTTTTTTTAATCAATATATTTGGAAAAAGGGGGTTAATACCCCTTTTGGGGATCCCTGTCTCATTTACATTGTGGCAAAACCCCTTTAAGGTGTTAATCTTTTCACTGTTTATATAGTAGAAGAATATTTTGGAATTGACTTTACTCTCTTTATCAATATGTCTTTCTGTCTCCATTGGCTTTGCTGTCTTAATTATTTATTTATTTTTTTTTTACATTTTTTTTTTTTGCTTGTAGCTTTTTACTGAATTCCTGTTTAGGGTACTTAAATGCTTTCTTCTTGTTATTTATTGCCTCCTTCTCATTTTTTGTTGATTCACGTATTTTTATTTTCCTGTTTGCAACCATTTTTTTTCCTAAAATCTATGATGTTCTCATTAGAGGGGTATCTTGTACAGGCGGGCCTGTATCAGAATTAAAAGAAATAGAGCTGGCCATTTATAGCTTCCCGGTTCACTTTTGTGGGAGCTCTGAGCATGCCAGATGGGAATACAACTACCGTATTTTACGGACTATAAAACGCACTTTTTTTCCCCCCTAAATTTGGGAGGAAAATGGTGGTACGTCTTAAAGTCTAAAACATACGGTAGGTGTGTCTTATGGTCCGGTGCGTCTTAAACTCTGAAAAATATGGTATACGCTTGTGTTCTCAATAGAAGCTTCCGAGTCATGGTGGCACAAGCTCCAAAATTCATGCAGCCTATATTCCCATAACAAATTTTCCTTCCTATTATTTATTGTACCTATTTTCTAATGTATTAACAAGTAGTCCATTCTCTATTTCTCAGGTTTGCTAAATATTACAAGGATTCCAGTAATGAAGAATCAAGGACCCTGATGAAAATTTATGGAATTCGCTTTGATATACTGGTTTTTGGAACTGTAAGTTAAATGTTAACTTTTTTTAATGTTTTCTTTTTATCACACGTCAAAATTGTATAATTTGTAATGCTAAGTATCATCTACAGTTTTAAAAAGTATATGCTTTTTTACTGGAGAAAGGGCCTAAGATTTTCAGTTTACACACAGCATTTCTGGCTTTACTACATTGAATGTACATCTTGAGCTGCATAAGGAGTACAATCAACATGTGGTGGGTTCCTGTGTGGTAATTACACCAAACATAGTTTTTATAGACACATCCAAAAAATTATGTACAACCAGTATGAATGTATCAAAGACAAAAAATATAAAGCTTAACTTTAAATAGCTCAAACCAAATAACCATCTATAAGTAAGATTGTCAGATTAGATGGTAACAATATGGTAAGTTATCCCACATAAATGTATGCATGTATGAGTGTAGTGCCAGAGACGACGAAAATCCAGCACACATATATCATCCCTTATCACAGCCAAATCTATATACAGCACATTGATACGCAGCAGCTGTAGCAAAACTATATCATACCACCTTCCATGAACAGGATATAATTGTCGAGATGATGAACATATATGAGGATGTTCCAATATACTCACCAGGCTGCTGGCAATGAAGCATGACATAAGCATCATCTATTGCTGGTGTTTTTCTACAGGTTTACCATCTGTATTTGCACACTGTATTTCTCCCTGATGAACTCATGGGAATGTAAGGAAACGCGTCGGAGATCTGTATCTGAGGAGTTTTGTGTTTGACTTATGTGCATGATTTACTACTATTCTATGGCTAGATCTACTTTATTCTCTATTTAGTAGATCTGCAGTTGATAAAATTAAATTAAATTTAAAATAGGTACTTCATACTTTTGATATGCATACTTGATCTTTTGGCTTTTTTTCCCTTTGATAGCCTTTCATTGGGGCGGTTACCCTTTTTGTAGGTAGGGGGTTCATATTTATTCTTGTCCTTCTTTCCCGATATCAGTGGCCTTTGTATCTTTTGTGTTTATTAAAAATCGCTTTGATGGGACAAAAAACATTTTTTTTCAAAAGAGCATACTTTTTACTTGAACGTGCATGTTTGACTCCCGTTTGTTGAGCTTTTTTGTAGTGCTACAAACTAGAAGTGAACCCCCCCAAGGGGGAAACCCTCTTCAAATGACCAGTAACCAGGATTTCAGTAGGCACCATGCAATTTCTCCACTATTGTGGGTAAAACAAGATTGAGGTTTTGAAGTCATCTTATTTTAAGTGTTTTTGTTTGGAAATGAGCACTAGGCCATGTGGAGTTATTTGGGTATTTTCTGGCATTTGAACTTTAGATGCCACTGTTATGGGTGCACTTTGATATTTTTATATAGGGAGAGATCTGTCAATCAAACCGAGCTGGGTCAGGAAAAGGGATGGAGGGGGGGCCCCCCAACAGAACTTTTGCGAGCCTTTTAAGAGGTTTTTTAAATGCTTAGACTCAAAGGGCCATTTCACACGGCCATCTGGGGACGTAATTCAGCCCGTAATTATCGCCAGAGTCCCACCCCAATTACGGGTGAATCCGTCCCAGTAACTAGGGTAATCCACAGTTTTTAGGAATATGGATTGTCCCTCCCCTGCTCGGCGAATACGCCGGGGGGGGAGTAATTACTGTCATTTTTGCGGCGTATACGCGCCGTACAGTGATTTCTGGGGGCCGGCGAAGTGCCGGCCCCCCGCTCCCTCCCCCGCTCCCGCCCACCCCGGGACCCCGGCGTAACTGCGGGGGAAATTTACCCCCCGTGTTAACCCGTGTGAAAATACCCAAAGTGAAATGTAATTAATGTTATCAGAGGCCTTCTGTTTCTATGGCCATGTTTAGGAAGATGAATTGTGATAGGTTCTATTTAAATCAATCAGGTATATTTTATACTTTGGATACTTCAGTATCACGTTTTACTAAGACGCTATGTAATGTTTTCTTCAAAGGTGTCTCTCTAGGCTTTCCCTAACTAATGCTCCTTCCCATCATTATCTGTAGTGTAGTTTCTGGATGTTTTAGTAGCCTATACTGTATAATCATTTTGCCTTTGTTTTTTTAAAAAAAACCCAACCCCATGAAATGACTTTTTTTGGCCCCCGTGATTAGTTGTGTTCATAACCAATTGGGAGGAACTAAGAAGCCAATTTAAAAGCAATTTTTTTAAATACATTTTTACCGTTATACTCAGTATAAGCGGTTTTTCACCCAAAAAAAATTCGGCGACCCATCAACTGTTGCGATCTGGGAGTGATAAGTCTGGCAAAATTTTTGGAATGAAAAAAATATTTATTTTAAAATGATCTGTTGCCTCTGGTTTTTATGTGGTTTGTCAGATGTTTTTATACTTCAAAAATACATGCAATCATTTTGATTAACAAAAGTTTTATTGACGGTTAGAAGGGTTTAAATGCAGCAAGTCAATTTTTTGCAGTGTTACTTTTTCTTCGGGCCCTCTGCAATTCTCCCGCATGTTAAATTTAAAATTTGGCCCAAAACTGACTGATGGGAGTCCATTCTTGCAAAATAATGTTGCATTTTGTCCAATTTTTTTTTTTTTGCTTGTCCACCGTTCTTGATGATTGCCCCACAAGTTTTTAAGGGATTAGTTGGGGATTTTCCCGGCCATGGACCCAAAATCTCTGTTTTTTTCCTGAGCCATTTAGTTATCCCCTTTGCTTTATGGCAAGGTGCCCCATCATCGGGAAAAAGGCATTGTTGATCCCCAAATGCTCTTGGACGGGTTTTTGGGGAAGGTTCTTTTGGGGGACATTTTGGTACATTCTTTTTCTGGATGTTTTTTAGGCAAAACTGTTAGAGGCCGATTTTTGGTGGAAAAACCCCACCAAAGAAGGTTTCTGGATGCTTTACAGTTGGCATGAGACAAGGGCTGGTGGTATGTCACCCTTGTCTTCTTGAAAAAGTGTTTCCAGTGTTCCAAAAATTGGAAAGGGGATTCATCAGAGAAAAAGACTTTACCCCAGTCCTAGCAGTCCCTCCTGTCCTTTGGAGTTTTCAGTCTGTCCCCCCGGGTTTTTTTCTGGGAGAAGTGGTTCTTTGTGCCCCCCCTTGACACCCGGCCTGCCCCGAGTTCCCCCTCACAGTGCGGGGCGATGCCTCACAGCCTGCTGCCATTCCTGAGCAAGTCTGCATGTGGGAGCCCGATTCCCAAGTGAAACACTTTTAAGGAAAGGGCCTGGGGCTTGCTGGTTTTCTTTGGGCGCCTGGAGCTTTTTTTGGGAAAAATGGAACCTCTTCCTTTATTCCTTGATGATGGATGATTGTTGACTGAGGTGCAATCTTTCAGCTTCGATAATCTTCCCTGTTAGGACAGTTTTGTGCAGTGCAATGATGACTGACGTGTTTCTTTTGAGATAACCTGGTTAACAGAAAAGAACAATGATGCAAGCACCCGCCCCCTTTTAAGTGTCCCGTGGTGGTTTCTTTCTTAATCAGACAGATTTATCTCAGCCCTGTCTCATCAACCCCCACCTGTGTTAATGGAGCAATCACTGAAACGATGTTAGTGGTCCTTTTAAAGGGAGCTGCAAGAAGTTGAAATGTTTTTGGGGGGGAAAAATTCATTTTCTAGGCAACTATTGACTTTGCAATTAATTGTGTTAAGCTGATCACTTTATAAAATTCTGGATTATGCAATTGCCATTTTAAAACCTGATGCAGTAGACTTTGTAAAAATTAAAATTTGTATCATTCCAAAAATTTTGGCCATGATGTTTCAGTTTTAACCCCCCCCCCCCCCAGTTACCGTCGGATTCGGGAAAATGCCATGGCTGGGTGTGGCGAGGTCATTAGTGTATGCGCTCCCGAGGGAAACGCTATAGTGAAAATACTATTGCGGAGCAGAAAGTGAGCACTCCAAAAGGGGCCACAAGCAGACTTGCCACCGCCTCCGGAGTTTCCGCCGCAAGCAGTTTGCGGTGTGGTCACTCTGCTGATGCTCACGTGCCTTTTTTTGGGGCCCGGGGGGAAAAGGGTGAATTTAAACGGTAGGGAGGGCAAGTATTTTTTAAAAACCCTTTCTATGGGGGAATATACCGCCTAGAAATGCCTATGGGGGGGGGGAAAAATACCTGCCTATCACTGCCTTTTACCTGCTATGGGGGAGTTTACATGCCCATGGGGGACTTAAACTGCCCATACGCCTTTGGGGGAATTAAACGCTATGTAAATTTTTTTCATCTTTTATTTTTTACCCGCAGCCCCTGCATTTCCACCCTAGGTTATAGTGGTCAATAAGTTTTCCCAGTTTTTTTGTGGCAAAAAATTGGTGCCTCAGTTTATTCAGAGTATTAGGTAAGACTTTTTTTAAAAAGGTTTTTTAAAATGTTCCCCAAATTTAAAAGCTTATGTGATGTTTTTTTGTTTTTTATGTTTTTACATTTTGGGTTGTTCAACCCGGGTTTTCCTCCTGTTAGGTAAAATCTGTTTTATGGAATGATGCGTTGAGGTTTGTTGGCTAATCAGAGAGCAGAATTGCATGTCAATTCTTTTCAAGACGGAGCCGAACTGCGCAGCGGCGATCCCTCATATGAACGTCGCGGCATGTTCGTCATCGCGAGCAATGATGATCTCACTGCTAATTGTTTAGATTCGTCTTGGGGACGGACAGTGCGGACCCCAAAAGGGTCCTAAAAGTGTTTAACACGGAGTGTAAATCCCCCTGTGGCAAGCTCTTATAAAGTTTTTTGTTTTTTTTTTTTTCTTTTAACCTTTGACACATATGTATTTATGTGATGGTTATTTAAGTGTTGGTGTAACTGTATTGACCCGAGGAAATGCGCTGTGCCCGTGCAAAACGGTAGTACCTTTTGTTCTTATTTTTCTATGTTTAATTTTTTGTCTTTAACCCCCTTTAAGGGCCCCGACAGTTTTGGCCTTATGCACAGCCTTTTTTGAAATTGGGTGTCACTTTGTGAGAATAACTTTTTTAACTTTTTCCCATCATTTTGGGTTCAGAGATTTTCCTGAACTTGTGCTTTAAGTTAGTAAGACATTTTTACATACAATCCCTTTTTTGTTTTTGAAAAATATCAATATTTCATAAAAATTTTGGAAAAATTTTTGATTTTGAAAACTCCCAAAAAATTTTGTGTGCAAGGGGAAAATAATTTATTTAACAAAATAGTTTAAAATAGCATCTCCATATTCCCCTATAGGTTGGCATCATTTTTTAAATGTCTTTTTTTTTTTTTTTTTTTTTTAAGGACATTAGAGGGCTTAGAAACCTTTTCAAGAAAATTTGCAATATACATTTTTTAGGGACCACTCCAGTTCTGACGTGGCTTTGAGGGGCCTGCATGTTAGTTACCCCTATAAATGACTCCATCTAAGAAACTAGACCCCTTAACGTATTTACCACACGGTTTAGGAAGTTTGATAACGCTTTAGGTGTTTCACAGAAATTAAAGCAAGTGGAGGTGAAATTTCAAAATTTCACTATTTTTGCAGATTGTCAATATTTATCCATTATTCACTGGAATACGTTAAATGTGACTAGGTAAATGCAACTTAATATCAATTCCCAGGTCTGCCGTTTTAGAGATAGCCATATGTGGCCCTAGTGCATTATTTGGCTCAACCATAAGCCCGAATGGAGGAGCACCGTCTGGACTCTGGGGTTCTTTTTTAATACGATTTTATTTAGGCGACATTTCAGGTTTGAGGACACCCTAAGGTGCTAAAAGTTAATAAACACCCCTAAAAAGACTGCATATAGGAAACTAAACCCCTTAAGGAATATACACAGGGGTGCAGTGAGTATATAGACCCCACCTGTGATTCACAATTTTTTTTTAGCATTAGGCTGTGAAAATGAAAAAAAAATTTTTTTTTAATAATCTGTAATTTTAGCTTAAAATATTTCATATTTACAAGAAATCCTGGAAAAAAGAACCCCAAAACTTTGTCAAGCAATTTTCTTCAATTCGGCAATACCCTACATGTGGGTGTAAACTGCTGTTTGGGCGCATGAGCAGGGCATACAAGGGAGGGAGCGCTATTTGAATTTTGGAACGCAGATTTTAGTGGGGCCATGTCGCATTTGCAAAGCCCCCAAAGTAGCAGAACAGGTGAAGCCTTACAGAAGTCGCCCCATTTTGGATTCAGCGATCCCATCTAGGGGTGTACTGTGCATTTTGGGTACACAGGTGTTCCTTAGGTTTATTTTCTTTTAGCATTGGGCCATGAAAATGCGGGGTAAAAACGCAGTTCGGTCACTGTTTTTTGAGTTTCATTTTTAGAGCATTCGCTGTGCAGTGTAAATGACAAGATAACTTTACTATGCAGGTTGGTACAATTGCAATGATATAAATTTTATATAGTTTTTTTTTATGTTTTATTACTTTTACACAATACATATGTCTATAAAAAATTGTTGTCTGACAGCCATAACTATTTTTATTTTTCTGTGTGTAGAGCTGTGTATGGGCTTGTTTTTTGCGAGATGAGGTGACGTTTTTATTGGTACCATTATGGGGTGCATATGATGCTATGTTCACTTTTTATTAAGGTTTTTGTGAGATGTTTTGAACATCTTGGTAGTGTTTTTTATTTTTATAGCGGTCACTGTACGGTATATATGACATGCTAGCTTTACTCAGCAGGTCAATACGATTACAGCGATACCCAATTTTTATATTTTTTTATGTTTTACTGATTTTATACAATAAAAACACTTTTATTCAACCAGGAAAACACGTTTTTGCATCGCCATAGTCTGAGAGCCATAACTTTTTTATTTTTCTGTGCTTGGAGCTGTGTAGGGGCTTGTTTTTTGCAGGATGAGTTGACGTTTTTATTGGTATAACTTTTGGGGGAACAAGGCTTTTTGATCGCTTTTAAATCCGTTTTTTGAAGGCAGGTGAAGAAAAATAAGCAAATCCTAGTAGTGTTTTTTATTTTTAATAGCGCTCACCGTGCAGTATCCGTGATCAGTTAGCTTTACTCTTTTGGTCGATACGATTATGGAAATATCCTCTTTATATAGTTCTTTTTATGTTGAAACACTTTAAAAAATTTTTTTTAAAAAGTGTTTTTAGTGTGTAAAAGAAAAATTTATGCATCTCTATTTTCTGAGATCCATAAACATTTTTTTTTTTCCTTTTTAAACAGAGCTGTGTAAGGACTTTTTTTTTGCGGGATGAACAGACGTTTTAATTGTTACAACTTTGGCATTTAAAAGAGGTTTTGATCGCTTTTTATTCCTTTTTATGTGTGGGGGGTTTGAACAAAAATCTTAATTCTGTGATTTTTTTTTTTTTTTTTTTTTTTACGGCGTTCACCGTACGGGTTAATTAGCGTGACAGATTTATAGGGCAGGTCGTACGCACGCAGCGATACCAAATATGGGTACTTTATTTTTTTAATCTTTTTTGGGGTGATTGGCGTTTTTAAAGGGGCAAAGGGCGATGTACAGGTTTTTATTTTATTTTTTGTTTGTGTTTTACTTGTTTTCACTTTTTTTTTACTTTTTTTTTTTAACTTTTTTACACTTTTTTACTTTTCCCCATAGGGGATTTCTAACAGCAATCATCAGATTGCTGTTAGAAGGCAAGCCAGTACACAGTATTTACTACTGTGTACTGCTCACCATGGCAACTGTCAGTCACGATGCCCACAATGCATTGTGGGCATCGTGACGTCACAGATGACCTCGGGAAGTGACTTTAACTTCCCGAGGGCATCTGACTGTAGATCGCCGCCGCACTATGGTGCGGCAGCTGCCAGGAGCAGGCTGGAGGAGCTCACTCCTCCCGCTTGCGGCTTCATTATCGCAACCATGACAGGTTGCGGTAATGAAGCGTTAATCACCTGATACAGCATGCGGCCAGCGGTAATATACCGCCGGTCCCATGTCGCGATCGTGCGCAGCTCGCCCGCAAACCCGCATGATGGCCAGGACGTATGCATATGTCCAGGAGCATTAACCCCCAAACCACCTGGACGTATTCATACGTCCAAGGTCGTTAAGGGGTTAAATGACTATTACTTGCTGAAATTAAAACTGACATAATTTATTTGCGATGTTTCCCGGCTCCTATTTTGTCAGCTTCAGCTAAAAAGTTTACTTATATTTCGGTTTGCATACCTACTGCTTGAGCGCCACCATAGGATACCTCATCCAATTCATTCGGATGAAAGAAGGTTACTATTTAAATGACTGTTAAATGACCACTCTAGTTTTTGTTTTCTTTTGTTCATTAGAAATTGCTTCTAGGTGCCCAGTAATTCTGCTTACCTGCAGCTGAATACAGGATTTCTCACTAGTGCTGCTGGGTCATGTGACCTGCTCTCTGAGTTGCTGAAACAAACAGCATGGGTATGTGACCCTGAAGTTAAGTTCTCTATGCATTCCTATGGTAGGTTTAAAGTCTGTTTCATAGGAATGCATAGAGATGCAGGTGTTTTTGTTTTTTTTTTTGTTTTAGCTTATCAGAGAGAAAGTCGTGTGACTTGGCAGAGACTGGTGCATCAGCCAGAAATCCTGTAAGCAAAGGTACTGGCACTACTGGATACCTAAAAGCAATCTGTAGTGAACTAAAGGAACACAAACACACACACTTTTAGTATATCGTATCTGGCATACAAGACAGAAAGCATTGTTTTTATTCTTCATAATATGGGTTTGCTGCGTTAATATTTGCAGCTTCCAAAACAGGGTGCTACATTTGACTTTATTTTATGAGTCTTTTCTTTTTGAGAAGCATGTTCTTACAATTTTACCATAAGCAATAAATATTCAAGGCAAATGTATAATTAAGTATCCAGTATTAGGAATAAACCGAAATGTGAAAACAAAGCATTGGGCGTGTATATTTTAAAGGATTAAATGTCATGCTTGCAGTAGATCATGGGACCTAGTATTGCTCTTAACAATTGAATGTATTTGTTTTTATAGGCAGGAAAGTTTGATATAATTCCAACCATGATTAACATTGGATCTGGTGTTGCATTGCTTGGTGTGGTGAGTAAATGGTATATTTAAAAACCTTTAAAAAAAAATGTTTACTGTATATTTCATTTTCCCCTAAAAATTAATTAGAATTACATAGTGTGTAAGGCCATGTTCACACGGCTTAAACCTGGACGTATTTCAGTCCGTAATTACACGCCGGAGTGCGCAAATTACGGGCTGAATACGTCCTAGTAACTACGGTAATCCACAGTTCTCATAGAGAACTATGGATTATGTCTCCTCTCCCTGTATACGCGCCGCTGGTAATGAAAGTCTATGGGCTGGCGAAGTGCCGGCCCCACGCACCCGCTCCCGGCCACACGGCGTAATTGTGGGGCGTAATTACGCCCTGTAAATACACCGTGTGAACCTAGCCTAAGACTGAAAAAAAGACATGCGTCCATCCACTTCAGCCTATTGTCCTATAGTGTTGATCCAGAGGAAGGCAAAAACCCCTATGAAATTATCCTAATTTTTACAGAGAGAAAATTCCTTTCCGACTCCAATCTGGCAATCAGAATAAATCCCTGGATCAAATTCCCTTCTCCAGAATTCTAATCACTATAACTTGTTATATTATTGCACTCTAGAATTGCATCCAGAACCTTTTTGAATTCTGTTAGTGAATTCCCCATGACAAGTTCCTCTCTCAGAGTGTTCCACAGTCTTACTGCTCTTGCAGTAAAGAATCCCTTTTTATGAGACTTTCTTTCCTCAAGATGTAGAGGATGCCCCATTTGTTCTAAATATAATCCTAGGTATAAATAGACCCTTTGATGTAAACTAAATAACCCTAATCTTGCTCATCTTTCTCGGTATTGCAGTACACTCAGTACTTTTGTTATTTTTGTTGTCGCCTTTGAGATTGATCAAGCTCTACAATGTCTTTCCTGTGCACTGGTGCCCAAAACTGTCTACAATATTCCATGTGTGGTCTGACCAGTGACTTGTATAATGGGAGAATGATCTCATAGTTTGCATCTATGCCCCTTTAAATACACCCCATGATCCTATTTGCCTTGGCAGCTGTTGCTGGGCACTGGCTGCTGCAATTAAGTTTACTGTCCACTAATATTTCCAAGGCGTCTCATTGTCACTTTTACCCAGTATTTTTTTCCGTTTAACAAGTAATCCTGAAATGGAATTTTCCTTCGCATGCGCATAACCTTGCATTCATCTGTGTTAATCAGCATCTGCCATTTCTCTGCCCAGGCCTCCAATGTATCCATATCCTTTTGTAATAAAACATTATCCTCTATTGTGTCGATTACTTTACAGAGCTTAGTATCATCTGCAAAGATTGATATTCCACTGTGCAATCCATGTGTAAGGTCATTAGTGAATATATTAAAGAGGATAGGACCCAATACTGACCACTGAGGTACCCCACTAGTACAGGAATCCAGTCTGAGTATGTACCATTAATCACCACCCTTTGTTTTCTATCACTGAGCCAGTTACTTACCCACTTACAAACATTACCCCCAGTCCAAGCATTCTCATTTTACTTACCAACCTTTTATGTGGAACAATATCAAATGCTTTAGAAAAACCTAGATATATGACAACCAGTGCCTCACCCTGATCCAGTCTAGAACCTTTTCATAGAAGCTGATGATGTTAGTCTGACAGGACCGATCCTTCATAAACCCATGCTGGAATGGAGTTACACGTTTATTTTAAGTGAGATACTCCAGTATAGCATCTCTTAGAAAACCTTCAACCTAAAACAGAGGTTAAACAAACAACATAAACCGCCAAATACCTTCAGGTAAGTATAGAAAATATACATATTAAATATACATCCAATAAAAAGGAAGTGCGAACCTCGCAACCCCTATATATCCCTATTCACTCCTACCTGCTAACACTAAAGGAAGATAAATAAACAGAGTGACCGCCCTAAAAAAGGGCGACCCCCGTACAGGCCTATCTTACTGAATCCCTACAATCCCTAAAATAGTACCAACCACACAAACACTTATAAAAAGGACAGAAATACCACATAGACATGCAAAAAAATGACTCCATTACCAAAGAATAAATATAGAAACAAAACAAAATACACACAGAAAGATATATCCTAAAGACCTATCCCATAAATCTATCCCAACGCGTTTCCCCCGCAGATAGGGCGGGTTCATCAGGGGACAGTACAAAAGATAAAGCTAATATGGCCAAATAGAACAAATTATGCTCACGTCCCTTCACACTGATCGATATACAGCTGGTCCGGATGGAACACAATGGATCCTGCTGAGGGCTTACGGTATAACGAGGTCTCAAGGGCACCGTTAGACCCTTTAAAAATCCTCACATCCAGGAATACCAATTCAGACTCATGTATCACCGAAGTGAACCCTAGACCTCGTTATACCGTAAGCTGTCAGCAGGGAACAGTTTGTTACGCTGGGATAGTCCTCATCCCTTCCCGCTACCGGGAGGGGCAGTTTATCCGGGTCCGGAGGAACTGCTCATCATTGTCATCTTTTAAACAGGAGGCTAAACATTTGAGGGATAGGTTCATCGAATAGGGTTATCCTCAACACATACTATCTAAAGCCTATCATTTTGCTCGGTCGGCTGATCGAGTATCCCTGCTATCCAAAAAGAATAAGCCAGAAGTTTCTAAAAACGGTTAGGATTATTTAGGAACATTGACTGTGCTTCACAAAAGGTTAAGAAATTTCAAATTTTTTGGCCAATTCTATCCCAGGACCCTTCCTAAAGATTTTTGATGAAATATCCTTAGTATCACATACAAAAGGGGGGAAAAACATCGGCGATTCGTTGGTCCATAGCCATTTCGTTCCCCCTACACCGACCACGTTGTGGCTTCGTCCCAGCACGACAGGCATGTTTAGATGTGGAAATTGTAGGGCTTTTCAATACATCCACGTTTCTAAATGTGTGACTAACCTTACCTCTGGAAAGTCTTTCAAATTGTTTAGTTATGCCAATTGTAAAACTAGAGGGGTGATTTACCAAGCTACATGCCCTTGCCCGCTGATGTACGTTGGTAAGACCATCCGGGAAGTGAGGAGGAGAATTCTTGAGCATGTTGGGGATGTGAAACATAATCGTGACACCCCCCTCGCTAGGCACATGATTTCGAAAAACACCGCGATAATCCACAAGCAATTTCTTTCTCAGTTATAGAGGTGGTTCATTCTCCACCTCGTAAGGGAGATTATGAAAGAAAGATTTTGCACAGAGAGGCCAATTGGATATTTCGTCTAAAAACTGTTCAGCCTTTCGGACTAAATGAGTCCCTTTCCTTTACATCATTTATTTGATCCCTCTTAGTTTAGTTTTGTATCTTATATCATTATCTATTTTATCCTCATCATAGTGTTACATCTTTTTTTATTAAGTTTATTTGGCCCTATTTTTTGTTATATTTTTTGTCATTTGTTTCTAAACATGTTGTTGCTGCCTGCCTGTTTTGTTGTGTATCATCTGAGTTCCTTTATTTGGCTGCTTAGCACATATGTGCTCTTTAGGGTTTATTCCATATTCGAACTTCCCCTATAAGTTCCTTGTACGAGTGAGTCTAATATATGTTTTGTTGCCCGCATTGTGCTTTGTACTATATTAACCTTGTACTGATGACCAGTGGAGTTGATCACCTATCCGGTTCATTTTGGTTTAGGCGTGATGCGTTTTGCTGGCACAGACAGCCTTATTGTTAGCAGTATGCAATGCTGAGTCGCACCTGCGCCTTTTATTCGCTCTAATCTCCGATCTTTTACCTGCCGTTCTATATGTTAGTGCAGTGTCAAAGCGCAATCGCGAAGTGTCCCTCGCGCCTGCGCCCTGTGTGTCTCTGGCCTCCGTGCTTCTGCTCTGTGCTTGTGAGCGGGGTGTGCTGTACGCAGGCGCGGGTTGCTTTGCTGGGGACGACGTCATCTATTGAACTGCGCATGCGCCCGCTTTTGATCTAGTGAACCGCGGCTTTGAATTTGCACTCTTTATTATACTCGTACATTTCCGGTCTCGCCGACTGGAAGTAGTTCCGGCGTGTTATCCGGGGCTTTACTGCTTAAGTAGCAGCCACTTCACCATCTTGTAGTGCATCCTTTTTCCCGGACGACGCACCAGAGCCCCAGCAGGATCCATTGTGTTCCATCTGGACCGGCTGTATATCGATCAGTGTGAAGGGACGTGAGCATAATTTGTTCTATTTGGCCATATCAGCTTTATCTTTTGTACTGTCCCCTGATGAACCCGCCCTATCTGCGGGGGAACCGCGTTGGGATAGATTTATGGGATATGTCTGTAGGATATATCTTTCTGTATTTTGTTTTGTTTCTATATTTATTCTTTGGTAATGGAGTAATTTTTTTGCACGTCTATGTGATATTTCTGTCCTTTTTATACCAGTTTATGTGGTTGGTACTATTTTAGGGATTGTAGGGATTCAGTAAGATTGCTACAGCACCAAGGAAAAAATTTGCCAGCCACTCCGGATGAATGAAAAAGCTATGTGAATTTAATTATGTAAAATACATGCAAAGACCGAAAAAGAGGCCGTATGGCCAGGACAGACGCTGACGCGTTTCGAGTTCCTCCGAACCCTTAATCGTAGCACACATACAGTACATATTTAACTTACTTATATACTGCATACAGGATAAACTCACCTGTGTGAATAGAACAACCGAAGACCAACATCCGGCCGCCGACGCATGCGCAGGACGCACATCCGGGACGCGCGGCCACACGTGCCCGAACGTCCGGCCCCTGACAGTACCCACGCCCCGACCTGTAGCGGAATGACATGACAGCCGAGCACGGACACGCATGGCCATGCCCCCCAGCGACATCCCTCGCAGCATGGCAGACGGAACCGATGTACGGTCGTAACCCAACACGCAGATGTACAGTTAACAAGAGAGGACATACATATATAAAACACACTGACCTACAGAAAAAAGAAGCAAGGTAACTACAGGATATGCCGTTCTACATATATGTAGAACAACAGGATGAGAAAATTATGATGGTATACATAGGCTCCTAATAACCAAATACTATATACAAAACATCGCGTTTCCGCATATTAATAGTGGAGTAGGACCTCGTTGCGTAAATTTGACCTAAGGGGAAAAATTTGTATTAAGGTAAAGATCGTAGGCTTCACGAAACTTAAGTTTTCTCTCTAAATTACCTCCACGTTTACCCAGAAAAACCCTTTCTATTGCAAATGCCTTAAAGCCCTGCATACTGGATCCATGTGTCTCAACAAAATGACGTGAAGCCCCAGTGTGTTTACCTATAGTTTTTTTTTATAAAAATTAACGTTTTCTGGAAAGTCTCCCCCAAAATTTTTCGGCAGCAACCCACATACAGAGGTCACAAATTTCCATGGAAATATATATAAAAAAAGTTATTAAATTTAGTATTTTTTTTATGGATAAAAAATTTGGTCCCTTTGTAATTGTTTAGTGGGTTTTTCTATCGACATGTCTTGCTGGATGACCCCGCTTTAAAAAAACCCCATTCCGAAACTATGGGGGTATTGTTTTTTGAAGAGATTCTTTTGGGTAAAAAACATTACCAGTAAGTTTGGGCCTTAAGGGTCCCCTTTTTCAGGGTGTACTCCGTTTATTTATTTTCCTTTGTTTAGAAAGTGGTGGTGAATAGGGATATATAGGGGTTGCGAGGTTCGCACTTCCTTTTTATTGGATGTATATTTAATAAAAGTTATATTTTATAAGTATATTTTCTATACTTACCTGAAGGTATTTGGCGGTTTATGTTTGTTTATAAAAGTTGTAAATGCCGGGTTAGTGTATCTGGGGTATTTCTTCCCCCTCTTAAATAAGTGTAAGAAATTTGTGGTTTGTTTTTTTTTTTTTCAACAAGGGGTTAAATTTGCACCCTTATTTTAAATTTTTTTTTAATATTGACCCACATTTGCTAGGGTTCAACCCTTTGGGGACACCCATTTACTTACACCAAAATTTTAAAAATTAGGGGCCCCATTCACAGATTTAAATTTTCCCTTAGGAAATGGGGTGTATACCATCGGACCTGGAATTTTTCTATTCTAATCTTCTTGAGCAGAGCCTCTTCCCGGGTTTTAAAAAAAAACATTAAGGGGGATTTTACCTCATCCTTTCATCAACGGGAAAGGGTCCCCTCATGGGGAAATATGGGGGAAATAAAAATAGTTTGAGAGCTTTTTTTGGCCAGTTTCACAGAAGAAACCAAAAACAACTCAATGGAAAAAACCCATAATCCTAAACAAAAACCTTCCCCAAAGAAAAAAAAAATTTTAAAAAAAAATTCCCCAAAATCAACTTCATTGTCAAAGCCTTTACTTACTCCTGCCATAGGGTTGGTGGCAGGGGAATCTTTTTCAAACTCAAGGTTTGCAATAAACTTTCTTTAGCTAAAATTTTCTATGCATTAAAAGATTCTGCCAAAATCTTTTGAAAACATGTGAGATAGAGATATATATTATATATATATATTATTTTATATATTATATTATATATTTTATATTATTTTAAAATAAAAATTTTAATAATTATTAATATATTTATATATAATCCCCTGTGCACTTTGCTGCTGGTTTTTTTTTTTTTGTGGGCCATTAATCCCTTTGGGATTTGGGGTTTTTTTCCAAACATTTGCACTTTATTGGAAAAACACAAAAAGTGTTTTACAGTTTTGGGTCCATTTAAGGTAGTGTTCGGAAAAATACACCCCAAATAGTCCAATTCGATACTTATCCCTATGGACCCCTTGGGTCAACCACGTATTCAGGGGGAACATTTTAAATGATCTCAAGGACTAGAATGCATGAAATTTTTATTAAAGATTTTTCACGTTCAGGTTCCATATACCAAATTTTATAGATTTTGTTTGTTTTGTACTTTAACAAAAAAAAATTATTTCAACTTTTTATATTTTGTTAAATCCCGGCCCAGTGCCATTTTCTATGACCAATAACTTTTTTGTAGCTTTGATTGGTACCATTTTGGGATGCGTGCAACTTTTTGATAACTTTTTATTTCAATTTGTTGGGTATGTGAAATGATCAAAAAACAAAAAAAATTTTCTTCTACAGTGCTCATAATATGGGATTATAAATTTTTATTTTAAATTTAAAAATAAAGATGGGACCCCCCCCCAAAAAAATTATAATACCCTTTTTTTTAAAAATTTAATTGTAAAAGTGCTAGCGGGCTTGAACATGCAATTGCTTGTCTTACATACAGGCTTTTCTTTGATATACTAAAAGGATATTTGGCTCCGCACATCCCAAAAAATTTTTGAAAAAAAGAAGTATAGGTGCACACTGGCGAGGCAATAACATACATATATTCTTTTTTTGCTTAGGAGTGGCTGCCTCATTGCTTTTTGCACTCCACCATCTCCCCAAGTTTTAAATCGTGCAGTGTGTTGTTCAATCCTTTTTACTCCTGAATTGTTAAGTCGAACAGGCTCCCAAAAGATAAATTTTTAGTGTTGGCTCGCCTGTACTGGGGCCCCCTTACAATGGGGGGGATGAAAACTTTTGATCAAATTTTTTAAATAAAACCCCAAATTTTATTTTTTTTTGCAGATGCTTTTTAAAAATTCCCAAGCCTTTGTTGTTTTTTTTGTTGGTGGCTGCTGGGATTTTTGGGAAAATTTCTTTGATATACTACATAATTGCCTATGGGCCCCCGTACAAACCAAAAAACCCTTGGGGTCGCATTAGGACGTGTGATCGGAGGCCACAGAAAACCATAGCAACATTGATTTAGATGCTATGGTTGGCTTCACTGTAACATCTAAACGAATAAGTGTCGGGATCTGAGCTATTTTCGATCCTGGCAGCTGTATCTAGTACCCTTCACTCACTGTATATGTAGCGGGCTAAGAGCGAGGAGCCCTTCTTGTCCTATTAATTGTTACTTTTTTATTTTAGGCTACGGTGCTGTGTGACATCCTTGTATTTCATTTCTTCAAGAAAAGATATTATTACAGAGAAAAGAAATATAAACATGTAGAAGATTATGAGGAATTGGTAAGACCTCCATTGCTGCATTATTTTATACTATTACTAATAGTCATGTACTGTTTCCCCAAAAATTCTACTTTTAAATCTTAAAGTGGGAAACATGGAAAAATTAAAGGGCCATTACACACACCATTTTGGGGCCCTAAAAGTTGGAACCCCTCTTTGGTATGTTTTGGGGGGCCTGATTCTAATTTGAGTTTTTCCCTATGTCTCTAGTTTTTGGGGATCCACATTGCCCTTTCCCCAATAATGCTCTGAAAGTAGTGATCGCTCAATATTCTAATAAAGAAAATTTGGGAAAATCATTGAAACAGAAAAGACAAAATTTTTGAACATTTAAAGAAACATCAAACAAAAACATGAAAGGGGCCTGACAAATTCAATTAATTCACGCACTAATATTTTAAAGAAATTTAAGACAAGAACAAAGTAGAACTTTTTAAAAAATCTCAA
This sequence comes from Phyllomedusa bahiana, assembly GCA_025379985.1. Taxonomy (NCBI): domain Eukaryota; kingdom Metazoa; phylum Chordata; class Amphibia; order Anura; family Hylidae; genus Phyllomedusa; species Phyllomedusa bahiana. The sequence goes on from JAODAL010001417.1 coordinate 80,156, forward strand.
AAACTAATGCTAAACAAATGGAGGATTTTGGACACATCAGCATCAAATTCGAAAAGGTCAAAATTTTTCGACCAAAAAACATTTTTTTTTCGTTCCCCAGTGTAATCATACAGCCTCTCTCCCATATATTATTTGTGTGTAAAGTTTAAAGGGTTTTCTGTTTATTACATATTTGTGTATGGGCAATATGTTTTAACTTTTTGTGGGTATATAAACACTGGTTTTCATTGCAGGGTGATAATGGATCAAACCCTTAAACTAAGAAGTAACAAGACGCTAAATTTTTCATTTTCGAAACAACAACGGAAAATCTCATTTCAATATTGTTTAATATATCTCGTTGGATCAATGGACTTGGAAATCCTCAATAAACAGGATGATGCTGCGATCATGTTGTGTGCACAATGGGCAGTCATATTGTAATAAGAGACCTGTCCACTCTTATTTTTTTGATTTATGGTTGCCTTATATCTATTTGTCCATTGCACATATTTGTTTTTATGTAGGTCTGAATATGCCAGTAGTTACTCTACAAAAAATAACTTTTTTGTTTAGTTTTCAGACCTAAACTATTCACAATATTTCAAAGCATTCTTGTTCTACTGCTTATATTGTTTTTCTTTCTTTTGATTTGGTTTTTCTCCTTTTTTAAAGCTCTACTAGAGCATAGTAAAATGTATAATTATGTTGAATGGGTTGCTTAAGTCCATGGGGCTCTTAACTGAAGCACAATGGCTGACCCTAAAATCAGGTTTAGAAAATTGAATGTAAAACAATACAATAAACATTTCATTGTAGATTTTTGTAAAGCAGTTGGTGAAACATTAACTTTAATAGCTTAGCTGAGCGCTTATAACGTCACGACTAATTTTTCCTTTATATAAGATCGGTCAGTACCTGATTTAAAGTCGACCAGAGCAGGCTCTCTATAGACATGGAGCTAGCAAGGAATACTGGACAATTTTCACTTTGGATATAATATACCTTTTAACTCTGATAAGTGCAATATTATATCATTTAACTTTTTATGTTGAGGCAAAATGTTTACAGAAGTTTTAAGAGTCCGTAAAAAAACCAAAAAAGTCCAAAACGAAAAACCCGCCTTTTTTCCCTGGCTTTTTCCCCTTTGCCCCTGTATTTTCATACCCACCTTTTAAAAAATATAAATTACACCTTTACGTAAATTTTTTTTACTTTATTGTTACATAATTTTCCACCACAGGCGGACATTGAAGAAATCCAGAGTTATGTCCATGATGGGAAAAGGAAAGTGAAAATATATCTCAATGTGGTTAAAAATTCCCCTTTTCTAAAAACAGCCAGAGTATTTATTCAGCTACATTAATTGGACATTCGGGTATATTTTTGTACTAAAAATAAAAATTATACAAAGCAACATATGCATTGTTTGTGAGTAATTTTACTACACTTACTACATGTTGTGCTTTCACAGTTTATCTAGTTTAAAAAATTGCATATTCCAAATTTTGTGTAAAAATTAATTTTTAAATGGCAAAGGTATCCCTTGTTTTGCAGTTATTATCCCAACAGTCAGTTAAAAAGCCAGAAACTACAACCACTTAAGTTTTTAAATGCTAAATTTTGTAAGCGGGTATACATCTTTAGTGGTCAATTTACGGGCAAACTTTTTTTGTACCGTTTCCCACTTTTAGGTTTTAAAACATTTTTCAAAGAACTTTCTGAGCCTTTTCTGACAAAAGGGGTGGGGAAAATTTAAAAAGGCACAGCGTCAACAGTCAAAACAAAAAATGGGGCAAAATTTGAGGGTTTTATGTCAAAGTAAGCCAACTTAGAAGAGGTGTAACGTTAGACTAGACACTTGATAAATGTGGCACATTATAAGAATGCCTAGTCTAAGTTTACACTTACACAAAGAGTTAAGAGTATTTTCACAAACTCTTTGGGGGTGTTTTCGTTTTTGTAATTGCCTGCAATTTGCCAAAATCCGCCCCCACAAAATTTTTCATAACCCATGAAATTAAAGTAACAACTGGTACCCACTTAATCCAGTAAGGTAAAATCTCGTATTTTTTTTTTCAATTAAATTTTTAAAGCTCAGCGTACCCCACATAGCAAAAATTCGCAAAACGCTTTTTCAAGAAAAATATCCTTATTCATACGTAACTAGACCACTAATCTCCTTTGTAGGCATCCGGGAGTGATCTCACCCGGGGAAAAAAATTTTTTCCCCCCCGAATGTCTTCTAAATAAAATCTAAAAATTTGTGTTAAAGGTATTTAACCCCTTAAGGACCCAGCCTTTTTTGCCTTCTACACGCCCTATTTTTAAACGGGCTATTCATTTTAAAGTGAGAATAATTTTTTGACACTTTTCCCCATGTGATTCGAGATGTTTCTCAGCACATTTCTTTATTAAAAAAAAATTTTTTACCCATAAAAACCTTGTTTTTTTGAAAAAAATCAAATTGATGAAAATTTGAAAATATCATTTTAAAAGTTGAAAAAATTTTCTGGGGAAAAGACAGATAATTATTTCCCCAAAAAATTTAATAACAGATCCCCAAATGTCCACTATGGGTTGGATCATTTTTTTAAATTCTTTTTTTTTTTTTTTTTACGCATTAGGGGGTTTAAAAAATTTTTGTAGAAATTTTCTACATTTTCAAGAAATTTTGCAACATACATTTTTTGGGGCCCACTCCATTCTGATTGGTTTTTGAGGGGCCGCATGTTAGATACCCCCCAAAGTGACCCTTTGAGAACTAGCCCCCTTAACTTTACAACCTTTTTGAAATTTTGTAACCCTTTAGATATTTCACAAAAAATTAAAGCAAAGTGGGGGGTGAAATTAAAAATTTCATTTTTTTTTTTTTGCAGATTTTCAATATTTTCCATTATTCACTAAAATACAGAAAATTGACTAGTAAATGCAACTTAATACAATTCTCCCAGGTCGCCGTTTTAAAATTTTGCCTATGTGGCCCTAGTGATTTTTTGTAAACCATAACCCCAGAATTGGGAGCCCTACTAAAAACCGGGGGTCTCTTTTCAATACGTTTATTTGGCGCCATTTCGGGTTTGGGGACACCCAAAGGGTCTAAAACTTAAAACACCCCTAAATTTGCCCATATTGGAAACTACCCCCCTTTAAAGGGAATTTAAAACCCAGGGGTGCATTGATATAAGACCCCAACTAATTCACAAATTTTTTTTTGTAAGGCTTGAAAAAAAAAAAACTTTTTTTTTCCAATAATTTGCAATTTTTCTTAAAATGTTTATTATACGGGGAATCCGGAAAAAAAGAACCCAAAAACTTTGTTAAGAAAATTTTTCCCAATTTGGCAAAAACCCTACATGGGGGTTTTAAACGCTGTTTGGGCGCGGCAGGGCTATAAGGGGGAGCGCTATTTTTTTTGGAACCCAATTTTGGGGCCAGTCGTTTTTGCAAAGACCCCAATGCGAACAGGCAAACCTCCAGAAGCCCCGCCCCATTTAGATTAAACACCCCCGGGGATCTCATCTGGGGGTTAAACTTGCATTTTGGATGCACTTTCCATATTTTTTTTTTTACTTGGGCAATGAAAAGGGGGGGAAAAAGGCATTGGGGCATTTTTTTTTTGAGTTTAAATTTTTTACAGCATTCGCCGCATTTAAATGATGTGAAACTTTCAAGGGGGCCCCGTAAAATTTTACAATGATATGTTTTTTTATTTTTTCTGTTTTATTACTTTTTTACAGTAGAAATACGTTTTAAAAAAAATTTTCGTTTTTTTGTTGTCCTATTCTGACAGCCTAACTTTTTTTTTTGCTTTGTGGAGTGGGGTTTATGCGGGGGTTGTTTTTTTTCGGGGGGATTGAAATTTTTTTTGGAAACCCTTTGGGGGGCATATGATGCTTTTTTAAGGTTTTTTTTGAGATTTTGAACAAAAACAGCAAACTTGGATGTTTTTTATTTTTTTTTTTTATAGCGTCATGTAAAAGGTATATTGACATGTAGTTTACTCACAGGGCAATACGATTACACCGATACCCAAATTTTTATTTTTTTTTATTTTTACGCTTTTATACAAAAAAAACCTTTTTTTCAACCAAAAAACGTTTTTGCATCCCTAGTCCGAGGGCCCTAATTTTAAAATTTTCTGTGCTTTGGGGCTGTGTAGGACTTTTTTTTTGCAAATGAGTTAAAAGTTTTTTAGTTCATTTTTTGGGGGGACAAGGCTTTTTGATCCTTTTTAAAACCATTTTTTTTGGAGGGCCCGGTGAAGAAAACTGCAATCCTAATGTTTTTTTTTTTTTATTTTTAACGGGCTCACCTGCAGTACTGGTAAGTTACTTTCTTTGGGTCGTAGATTATGGAACCCTTTTTTATATATTTTTTTTTTAAACTGAAGCACTTAAAAAAAAAAAAAAAAAAGGTTTTTTTGTGTAAAAATATTAAGTCGCTAAACTTCTGAGAGCTTTTCATTTTCTATTTTCCCGTATACAGACTGTTGAGACTTTTTTTTTTTTGGGGTAACGATTTTAATTGGGACAAACTTTGGGGATTATGGAGTTTTTTTATCCTTTTTATTTCCTTTTATTTCTCGGGATGAAATAATCAATTCTGTGATTTTTTTTTTTGGTTTTTTTTTTAAAGGCGTTCACCTACGGGTTTAAATTTACTGACAATTTTTAGGGGGTCTTACGCACCGGCGATACCAAATTGGTACTTTTTTTATTTTGACTTTTTTTGGGGGTTGGTGTTTTTTTAAAGGGGAAAAAAGGGGGGTGTACTATTTTTTTTTTTATTTTTTGTGTTTGTTTTACTTTTTTTTTTTTTTTTTTCACTTTTTTAGTATTTTTTTTACTTTCCCCATAGGGATTTAAAGGAGCTTTAGCTCTCATTTAATAGGGAACAGTGCAAGCTTGTTGTGTGACTGGTTCCTTACACTGCTCACGATGGGCCGGGTCATGCCCACAGGGGCGGCCGGATCGTGACGCACAGCAACCCCGGGAAAGGGATTCATCCTTTCCTGGTTCTGTAGGGAGCAGGAGCGCAAAGGAGCCCGATCCTGCCTGCTGCCGCCACAAGACGCGGGGAGCATCCCTCCTCCTCCCTTTTTTTGGACCCCGATCGCGCGAAATTAAGGGGAACTCCCCCACCGGGGGACCGGGCGGGCCGACCTGGGGTTTCATTTAAAAAATAATGAAAAACCCCCCCTGATGCCCCAAAACCCGCTTTAGAGTTTGCCGGGTCCTCAGAATCCAACTCCAGGGGGCGGAACCCCCAAACCCCCTGGGCGTATGGAAACGGGCCCGGTCGGGGAAGGGGGTTTTTAAAAAGAAAAACGTATAAAAAACACTGCCATGGCAAATGTACAATAATGGGACATAATTAAAACCTTTTTTTAAGACCATCTGGAAACGTGTTTTCCCATTGGTAAATCCCCAAATTTTTTTTAAATTTTTTTCTGTGTCACCACCTCTTGTTGCAAAAAGACTCGTTCTATTTTCCCCCAAAACTAAAACCGAACCCTTTTCATTTTCTCAATAATTTTTCCTTTCCCAGGGTGAAAAAACTGACCCGGGTCTCCTCAAAAAGTTTTTGTGTTTTTCTTGTTCCATGAATAAAGGATATTTTTCCCCTGAAAGCGTTTGCAAATTTTTTTCTTGGGGTGTATCGCATTACCTTTTTTTGAATATGAAATAAAAATTGAATTTTTTCCTTACCCCGGATTGAAGTGGTACCCCAAAACTTTTTTTTTTGGGTTTATTTGGGGTTGCTTTTGGCCCTCCTGCTGTCTCCAGGGTTGTGGATCACTTCTGCGGTGAGCTGTATCGTATTTTCCATGAAATTCAAGGGGAACGATAACCAGCCTCACCACTGCTGGATCACATGTAAAAATTTCAAAATGTATTATATTCAGTTAAAAAGTAATATCCAATGGCCGAAAAGTAAGCTCAAATAAGACCTCGAAGTCTTCAATGTAAAAAAACACGCTGACATGTTTCAGAGACATGTGTCTCCTTAGTCGTAGCACATGCCACTAAAAGCTTTTAGGGCAGAAAAGTGTAGTTTAAAGTTGTTGTTTTTTTTAAATTAAGGTATTCAAGTGTATGCTGCTCACCTGAAACATGATGTGAACAGGGTCTTAAAGGGATTGCTTGGTTATTTTTTTCAAAATGTTTTTATGCTCCTAGTGCCCTTTTACAAAAAAAAAGAAAGAAACCATTCTACTCACCTCAAATCCACGCACGCACACACACACACACACACAGACACACACTATCTTCTGTTTACTACTTGTATCATCGGAACGAGGATGTCACTGCTATAGTCGTTGATTGACCGCAGTGGGCATGTGTCACGGACTGTTGTACCTATTCGGAAGTGAGCTGTCTGAACAGTGAAATCGGGCAATAGAAAGACATCCCCGTTAACAAATAGTAAGCAGAAGACCAGTGGAGCGTTAGAATGCCACAGCTCTGGATCGAAGGTGAGGGCAGAGGTGAGTATATACATTTTTTTTTTCTTTAATATATAAATGTGCACTAGTAGCATAAAAACAACTGGGCAACCTATTTGGTGACAAACTTAAAAGAATATGTTTGCACTTAGTTTTGATTTGTGTTGTGGCTACACCTTACTGGCTGAAGTAGCCATTCCATTTCTTTGGTTTTATATATAAAGTTTAACAGTTTATGTTCAACTTAAGTAGCCCTGATGCATTATATTTACAGAAATAAACTTTAATCAAATACCCATGCATTTAAGCAACAGTGCCAATATTTAACATTGGAATTTGAGGTACCTGTTCAAACCAATGCTACACTGCGGTAAACCGATTTGTTAAACCATAGCCATGTCTGTGAGGACAATATATGCACAATAAAATCACATATGACACTTGGAGAGATACCATTTATTTTAATGGTGATAAATACACAGTATTTAAACGTACAACCTGATAAAATGAAATGCATAGTAAAATATAAGCCTAATGCAAAAGAAATCCAATAAAAAAGCTACACTTCAATATATATCTTTATCAAATGTACAACGTTAACTGAATAGCAGACATCTCACATCACTAAAGCTTGTAACACATGGTGCAAAATTGTAAGTTTTCTTTCCCAAAAACATTGGTGCAACCCTTACAAAAGCATATAGAAAACATGTAAGAGATATTTAGCAGCTATTTGTGGGCTTTGAACCCTACATACATATCTGCAGATATTTCATCATGCAATAACAGATGTATCAAACATACACATATACTCTTTGCAGCCAATAACTATACGTCAATACCACAACTAATTTATACTGAAAGTAAAAATACCTAATCCCTTAATAATAATAATAATAATGGTTCCTTTTTTGTAAAATAGACACCAGGAAAATATTCCTGAAATTTGCAAGTATAATCTTTGGCTTTTTGGCCAAACAAACTTCACAATACAGAAAGTTTTCTTCTGTAAATATTAATATATATCCAATACAAAAGTACATATGTTTTAATCTAGAAAAGCACAAAATCTATAAATGGCTTGATAGGACGTGGCATTTACAGTTTCCATTGCTGCAGACTTGTGCAGTGCCCCTATACTGGAACAATTTACTTGAGATTGGTAAAATGGCTGACATTATAATACAAAATATGAGCAGCCTGTAAAGTCACTTTTAATGCAGTGCACCCATCATAATAGAACCCATATAGAAAAAAATCTACCATTTATTTCAAGTCTACTTGTGATTTAATGTAGGATATTAACATACATGAATGCAAGTCAAGGAATGGCATTTTTGCAGGTACTTTTTACTAGAAGCAACATTTCTGTCTAAAGGAAACAGGAAAAAAAAATAGCCTCATGTATTATGTTTATTATATGTTCAAAAGAAAGTCCTAATTTATCATCAGGACCTTGGATATGTTTTTAGAGAAAAATGACAACTGATATATATATGTACAACTAGATATGCAATGTACTTAACAATGTTTGCATTATTATCAGTCAAGATGTAATTTACTGTTATAAATCTGGTCTCTGAAGAACGTATAATGCGTTTGACCAGGTGCACACGTGAACAAAATTGTTCATACCCTTCCATTAAGGGGGTTCTCAGACTTTTTGTTATAGGGTTCATAGTGGGTGTGAAATGAGCAGGGAACAATTTGGCTGCATTTACTCTTTCCAGCCTGAAGTTTGCAAGTGAATGAAACTAATTACAGGGGAGGGGCAACTGTTTATCTTTGAGTCCTGCAGGCAGAACTTAGTAATGGGAGCAGAAGACAGCAGTTCAGAGCTGGTGGGTTTGTGTACTGTTGTCATGAAAATGATGACTGCAGCTCTGTACAGTTTACATAGTGACTTATAAGGTCCTGGCTATAACCATTATTATGACCGCAAGTACAGAGCTGGGGAGGGGGGATTACACACTCGGCACAAGGTCTAGCAGTGAAAACTGTGAAGGGAAGTCCGAGATTGTAGTGCAGTCTGGGACTTGTAGGAAAGAGATGCTGGAGAACTACTGATACTCCCAAAAGCAGGAAGTTTCACTGCAAAAAGTGGATCTCATGATAGATGAATAAGAAGGCAAAAGAAAAGAAAAAAAAACACATAAAAAGGTAATGGATTAGCTTTACTTTTCAGCATAAATGCTGTTTATAGTGTTCTATGAAATCTTTAAGCTCCCGCATAACCCCTTTAAAGGAGGAAAAAATCCACAATGTCAATTTAAATACCTTTAGGACAAACTGAGAGAGATAGAACAAAGGGTAACCAAAGCGCTCAGGACAACCTCCAAAGAGATTAGAGAACTCTAAGATCAAGGTACGTAATTGTCCAATTGCATCGTCCATCGCTGTCGTTGTCAAAGTAGACTTAATGGAAGACAACTGAGGAGATAACCACTGATGAAAGCAAGTCATAAAAAAATAAGACTGAATATTGTCAAGCCCCAGGGCTCCTATGAGAACATCCTTTGTATAGATTACAAAAAGCAGGAGCTTTTTGACTAGTCACATCAGCAATATGTTTACAGGAACAAAAATTAAGCATACAAAGAAAATAACATTCTACCTACTATGAAACATAGAGGGGGCTCATTTATGCTTTGGAGCTGCTTCTAGAACGGGGTATCTTGAATCGGTGCAGAGTATAATGAAACCCCAAGACTATGAAGGCATTCTGGAGCACAATTTGCTGCCCTTTGTCAGTAAAGCTTGTTCTCATTCACAGGTTATGGGCCTTCCAACAGGATAATGACCCAAAAAAAAGCTAAAGACAACAAAGAGCAAAGTGCTGGCCTTTTTTCAAGTGGCTTCTATGAACCCTGATCTAAATCCTATTGAACATCTGACTATTGTGGATTTTCTTTCTTTAACGGAGGGATACCAACAATTTTATCCATGTGTGTATTTCCTCTTTAAATAACCAGACACAGATTTAATAAGAGTTGCCAAAGAACAGAAAAGGTCATAAAAAAACACACCTATATCCCTTTCTGTTTCAGCAGCAATGAGGTTAATTATATCCTACTCATGACTGGTACAGAGTGTATCTACCCTCGGTGGTTAAAATTTGATTGCTGCAGTCACGTAAATGATATAATTACTACAGAACCAGCGCAGACTTCCTTTGGTGAGAAATATTTAACAGATGAGTAACATTTTTGCTTATTTTGCTTTACATCATTTTTTTTCTCTTGGGCAACTTTTTAATCCTAAACAATGTGTATACATCCAATTAAATGAGACAAATGCTGCTTTGTGGCAAGATGCTGTGCAGCTCATCTGCTAATATCCAAATCATTTATACTGTATGATTTATTTAGCGATCGAAAAGGCATTAACAAACCACTTCTGTTGTCTCTTTCAAGCATCCTGCCATAGAGGAATATATGGACTAGTCCAATGTTCAAATAAGTTTTACATTTTGATAAAGTTAAATACTAAATGTTAACTACTTAAAACATCTTTAATTACTCATCCATTAATATCATATAGATTCTCCAATGTAAACACAATGACAGTCATTTTACACAGTAAGTAATGATTCATGTCAACTAATTCTAAAGGGCGTCATTATATCCTCATAGCTTTGCAGCTCATGCTTGTTGTGTACAAGAAATAAAAGTGAGCAAAAGTACAAAACATGACAATTACCATGGAACAAATGGCAATATTTGATTATGTAATGTTCACATAGACAGTGCGGGAACCTTACTGGTTGTGATCTGTAAAACGTGTTCTCCCGATTGTTTTTCCATAGATGTTCTCAAGAATTCTTTATTCAATCTGTATATATGTGTGTAAAGATATACACAAACAGCACTGCATCTGCAATGACCTGTGTGATATACAACCCAACTCAAATAAAATTAATGAGGTAAATCTGCAAAACCACACATACAGTATCACACAAAAGTGAGTAGGTACACCCTTCACATTTTTGTAAAAATTGTATTATATGTTTTCATGGGACAACACTGAAGATATAATGTAAAGTAGTTAGTGTATAACAGTGTAAATTTGATGTGCCCTCAAAATAGCACACAACCATCAATGTCTAAACTACTGGTAACAAAAGTGAGTACATTCCTAATGGACAAGTTGTGCCCAATTTTACATTATCCCTCCACAGTGTCATGTGACTCAGTGTTACAAGGTTTTAGGTGGGAAAGGGGAGCGGGTGTGTTACATTTGGTATTGCTCTCTCACACAGGTCACTGAAAGTTCAACATGGCACAAAACTGTGAAGAACAAATTTGTTGCTCTACGTAAAGAGGACCTAAACTATAAGAAGATTGCCAACACTTTGAAACTGAGCTGCAGCATAGTGGTCAGAACCAAACAACGGTTTAATAAGACAGGTTCCACTCAGAACAGGCCTCGCCTTGGTCGACCAAAGAACTGCAAAGTTTAAAGGGGTCAGTCTATCAGTGCTTAGACCATACACTGCATCAAATTGGTCTGCATGGCTGTTGTCCCAAAAGAAAGCTTCTTCTAAAGATGATGCACAAGAAAGCTTACACCTTGTTTGCCAAAGACAGAATAAGGACATGGATTACTGGAACTATGTTCTGTGGTCTGATGAGACCAGGATAAACTTATTTCATTCAGTTGATGTCAAGCATGTGTGGTGGCAACCTGGTGCGGAGTACCAAGACTAGTGTCTACCTACAGTCCAGCATGGTGTTGCGAGTGTCATGATTTGGGGCTGAATGAGTGCTGCAAGCTGGGGGGAGCTACAGTTCATTGAGGGACCTAAGAATGCCAACATGTACTGTGATATAGTGAAGCAGAGCATGATCTTCTCCATTCAGAAACTGGACTGCAGGGCAGTATTCCAACATGCTACTGACCCCAAACACACCTCCAAGAGCACTGGCTTGCTAAAGGAAATGAGGGTTAGGCTATGTTCACACAGCAATTTGGATCCAACAGCGCTGCGTCAATCGGATCCAAAGTGCATATAACACGCAGCACACTGTAGTCTTAAATACGGTGTCTGCTGCATCTTTCGGATCAAGAATTGACATGACAATTCGTTGAACGGCTCTGAAAGACGCAAGTAAACATGCATCGGTGATAACGCGTCTGACCACTGATGCATGTTTAACATTGAAAGCAATGTAAATCACACTGCACCTTGTTAGATACATGTTTGGGTCTGAAACACGGATCCAAGCACGCATCTATAAATGTATGTAAACACGGACTAAATACGCCGTGTGAACATACCCTAAAGGTGCTGGATTGGCCAAGCATAGCTCCATCCCTAAACCCCATTGAACATCTGTGGGGCATCCTGAAATGGGCGGTGGAGGAACGCAAAGTCTCTAACATCCACCAGCTCCGTGATGTTGACGTGGAGAAGTGGAAGAGGATTCCAGGGGCTGCAACCTGTGAAGCGCTAGTGAAAGCCATACTAAAGAGTTAATAATGGTGACCACACAAAATATTGACCTTTTGGGCACAATTTGTCCATTTTCACTCAGGGTTATATTCACTTTTGTTGCCAGTGGGTTAGACATTGATGGCTGAATGTCGAGTTATTTTGAAGGCACACCAAATTTACACCATTATACAAGCTGTACACTGACTACATTGTATTAAAGGGTCATATCTTCAGTGTTGTCCCATGAAAAGACATAATACAATATTTTGTGAGATACCGTATGTAGACAGATGTGGCACTGTTTTTAGAAGAAAATCATAGTTTTTGTTTTGTGGTTTACTACTGTGGAAAACTACAAAGTTGTAATTTAAGTAGATAGTAAATTTCACTGGATGCAACAGAGCGCTGGGGAGGTTGATGTGGTAGATAAGTAACATTTAATATAATGAATAATTGAAAACAATGGAGTACCTATAATGCTTGTATTGCATCTATCCTTCTATGATATACATTTTCTTGCTTTTTTTTTTAAGCTAAAACTTAGTGGTGTTGTCCTTTAACATTTGAAATAACCGCATAAAAAATGTTGACTAATTATTACTATTCATGTTAACATATACTGCATTCCGCAGTGTAGTGGTGAGAAAGGTTATAGTTTCACAAAAATGACATGCTGCATTTTGCCCTCTATTTGTTCCCAATGGGTCTCTTCTAACTCTATTACCCAGATGAACAGCAAACATGTACTGCATTGCGGCCATCAAAAATATTGTGTGCCCTCAGCGTCCTATGCAAAGTATCCTTACAGTCTTCCAGTGACAAGCCTTAAAAAGACAAATATGAAGCTATATAATTCATGACCATCTAAAACAGTTTGCAACTTTAATCTGACTACAACTACTATGATTAAGTGTCATAACTTGAAGAGAATTGTTAAAGTACCGTATTCTAGGGTACGTTTCTATGACTTTTTGGATTTAAGAATTGAATCTTTTGAACGTTCGTATTTGCAAAGATTAAAGACTGACATATAAAATAGATATAGCCCTGACATTCTTATCACGTTGATTGGCTTTAAATATGTAGGCAAAAGAATAATTACCAAATATGGTGCTTATCTGATTTTGCTTCATTTTAGAGCTAGAAAAGTTCTTATCCCCTGCTTGTGCCTCAAATAGACTCAACTAGAAATAGCAGAGCGGATATGCCAATCATCGCTATTGAACCACCCACAGCCTAACCAGGCCGTTGGAACCTGAAGCTGGCTTTGAAGCGCAAGCTCTGTGAAACAGCATGGTGAGAATACCCCTTTAAGCTAGACATTGCTCAACCTATATAAATGATGCTATATTATTTTGTCCATACGAAAAGACCACTTAACTTAAAAAAAAAAACAAAAAAAACCCCACAATGTATAAAAGGACAATTAGTTACAAAATGGTTACAATCACACAGGAATTACGGATACAATGATGAGTATGTGAGTATGAAGAAGCAAACTAAAGATATACTGGTAGCAGACTAAGTCATTGTGCTGTGGGATTATAAAAAGGTCTACATTTTTTTTGGGGGGGGAGGAGGGAAGGGGGAGGAAACAAATCAGTATAAAATAATTAATATAATAACAATGCTGTAGCTTAAAAAGCCTTTTCCTTTAACAGTCTTTTTGCCAAACATTTTTCTATAGGTGATGTATTTATTACTTCCATTTTACTAATAGAATCCAACTGTGGCAAGACATAACTGGCACAGTTATAGGTGGTCACAAATCCCAAAGTGAAGTGTCCTGAGATGATACTGCTGCTGCCGCCCGCACTGCCTGGGATCTCCATAAAAATAAGTGCACTATGGCACTAAAGTCATTGACTGCAGACCACACAAAGGGAAGACTTACAGTACAGCTTCAAGGTTGCAATATTGCTTTTGTAATTCTAGATATGATTTGGTGAAATTCTATACATGATATCGATCATCCTAGCTTTTCAACAGTTCCAGCCCGTTGCTAGCATTTCTGTTGGCTGAAAACAATGCTCACAGGGTTAGTGATACATGAGCTGGGACAATAGTTGTCATAACAGGACCAGTCTGGAAATAATACAGTGGGCAATTGGGATTGTGAAAAACAACTAGTGCCAGAAAAAAATCTGTTGTAGTTACATTGTTGTTGACTGCCTCCGGTTACGTTCCAGGTATTCTACTTCCATAAAAGTCTATTTATGCCGACTTACATTTCACAATCTACTACCTTATTTCTGTGTCGAGATATCAACTGTGCAAGCTAGAAGCCTTGAAGTGTCCACTGTCCCTAGGACATCATGTCCTATCTAGTCTGGCAGTTCAACCTAGCCATAGATAGACCGATGGATTGAAATCACCATCAATATCAAAATCTATGTATGTACTAGACTGAACAGTAGTTGCTAGGATGCTGAGCTATGGTTCACTGGGACACTGAATTGGTGGAGCTGCAAACTCCTCGCTTGTACCATCAATCAAGATACCATCAAATCAATCTCTGCACAGAAATGAAATGGTAAAAAAAAAAATAAAAAAAAAAAAAAAAAATTCTTGTTACTCTGTTCACATTTTTATTATGCAGTAAGAAGGCTTTTGTTATTGCTTTTTACAGCTTAATCAAAAATAATTAACATTTGCATGCCCTGGGAACTGATTTAATTTTCATGTATGCTGAGACTATTTATTTATACACAGGACCCATCACTCTCCTGGTGGATGTACATAGAGGACCAGTTTATTTCCAAACATGTAAAGGAGATTTGGAAACCGTTCAGAATATGCTGATCCTACATTATATAACACTTGTTTTTGTAGATCTTTTGATTTGGCTTCCTGCTAATTTTACTGTCACATTGCTGCTGGCTACTTTCCAGGAAAATGGCACCAAAATCTCATTGTATGAGGAGTTGTAGTTATTATTCTATTTTCTGAAAGGAATAAAGTTCAGCTCCACACAGCAAATTAGAGTAACATTTACAGGGCAAACAAAAACCACTTTTGCTAGTATTCAACTATCAGCACCTCCATACACCTCCAGCAGTATAAAGGCCTTAACCAACTTTAGCAAGACTGCCCATTCTTAAATGAGACTCTTCAGTGCTCCCTCCACCCATACAATACATGAAAGTACTGTAAGACCATTAAGTGTGAAGTGTAGTGTCCCGCAAGCCATATATGTGTGCACGGTGTGTAATATTTGGCATTGTTAAGACACATGCTACAAGCCACTTGAATATTTTTTTTTTTTTTGCAATATACAATACAAGCACCTTCTCTGGATCAGTCTCCATGAGTCCTCTGGAAGAATGAGCCCATAGCAAAGTAACTGATAACGTTTAACAACCAAGGCAGGACATTAAGGTCTTTAGCGCATGCAGCAACATAAGGTGCATAAATAGCATGCATGGTTCAGTTTACACATGGTGTGTGTGTTCACATACACACACCCAGGTCATAGACGATGAAGCCCAAGCCATGTCACATCATGGTAGATACTCTCAAGACAGAACCTCGTCCTCTCCCAATTCCTGCAGGTCACACTCTCTCAGGGTTTCATCACTGCTTTGAATCCTGTGAATTAAAGCACATAAAAAATGTATCAATCCGATCAAAGATAATTGTTATGCTCTAAGCGAGAAGTGGCAGATTCCCAGTTCAGCCTCATTAGCAGAACAGTTGTCTTTTACTGGAACCTTGTGCTCAGAGTTTAAATGAAGTAACAGGCTGGATGGACAATCTCATTTCCAAGGATTTTAACATCATTCCGCCACAGCAATTTTTATTTATGTCGCCTTTGTTTTTTCCTTCTCGCCTTTCAAAAGCTATAATTTTTTTTTTTTTCCATCTTTATAGACAAATGAAGGCTTGTTTTTCTGTGGGACAAGATGAATTTTTTTTTATGGTACTATTGACCTACCATATAATGTACTCTGAAAGCAAAAAATAAATTCTGTGTGGATTGGTACATGAAAAACACACTATTGTGCCATTTTTGGGTGGGTTTCATTATTTTGACATTCAAACTGTGTATAAATGACATGCTATTGTTATTCTGCAGGTCAGTACAATGCCTTGGATACCAAATTTTTTGTAGTATTTTAAAAAATAAAAATGTTTTTACTTTAAATTTGCTGCGCCATTTTCTGCAACCAACTTTTTTTTTTATTTTTCTGTCTTTGGACCCAAGTAAGGGTTTATTTTTTGTGGGCTGAAGTATAGTTTTTGTACTGTTTGGGAAACATGCTAATTTTTTAACAATTTTTATTCCAATTTTTGGGGTGTGAAGTGAATCAACCCCCTCTATCCCAATTTTGACGTTGGGTATTTTTTTCTCCTTTGGTGTTCACCGCTCAGAATGATATTTTTTAACAGATTGGAAACTTACAGATGCAATAACACCAAATATGTTTTTATATAATTTGTAAAATTGAAAAAGCACTGAACTTTGAACTTATAATTTTTTTTTTTTAAACCTTTTTTTTTTTTTCGCACTATTAGTCCATTTAGGGACAACAGAAGGGCACAATCACCTTAAGACATATTGGGGAGTAGTGTACAAAAGTGGTTCTTTTAGTGCACCCTGCCGACGGCTTTCATTAGACCCCTTGCTGCTCTGACAACTAGTCCTTGTGATCGTGTGGGAGAGAATGGACCAGGGACTGGAAAACAGTCCCTTAGATGCTGCAATCATATTTTGCTTTGTCATCTAAAGAGTTAAGAGGCTAGCAGCAGATCCCAATTATCAGCCACTATCTCCTGCAGATCCAAGACCACAATGAACTCCCTTCCTGACATCATGACGTAAATGTATGTCAAATGTTGGGAAGGTTTGGGGCTTTAGAAAATTAGGTATCGGCAGGAGCAACCCGCTAACATAGAAATGCACACTTATTTCTACAAATCTGCAGCACCCGGTCCTGTTTTGATTGACAGATGACCACCGTACCTACTCACTGGCCAAAGTAGTGAACTCAGTAAGTGCAGCATATGACAGCTTTAGAGGTCATGTGTCAAGATGGCAAAGTAAGCAGCGACTGGCAGGTGCGCTGCGCCGTCTTAAATCACTCAGCAAGGGGCTAGAGATTCCCCAGTGGGTCCCGAGTTCTGGTGTGAGTTTTCAAATGTATACATGTTTGCGGGACGCACATATAATTAAACTGCAGGAGAATAAGGAGAGATGTGCTCATCACCCCGCCAACCAGTGGCACAGCTACATGGGTCACATCGGTTACACTTGCGACCGGATCACTGAGCCAGAGAGCCCACATTACCTCCTCATCACAAAGCTGCAGCACTCGGATACATAGACCCAGCAATCTCAGCCGCCGCTGAGGCAGAACTGTCTGGATCCCGATCTCGGACATTCAGCTACCTGGAGAACATGGCGCAGGTGATGTGATGATGTTATTGGGCCGCCATGATGACATGGCACTGCCTGCTCCAGACTCCGAGAAGAGGTGTTTGTCAGAAAGGGGAGTATTTATTTTTTTTTTTCAATAGGTGACCTTGCACACCTGCCTAGCTACTGTGGGGGACCCTCTATAACTACATAACTATTGTGAGGCAGTATATATCTACCTATTGTGGCCTTATGTACCTATTTAGTAGAGAAGGCCATATCTACTTGCCTACTGGGTGGCCTATGTAAGTACCTACCAACTGGGGAGCCCTTTATACCTAATTACTAGAGGGGGCCCTACATACCTACCTAGATAAGGGGCGCTATATACATATCTACATACTAGGGGGTTCTTTAAACCTATTTACTTACTAGTGGGGGGCCTATATACATACCTACCTAAGTACTGATGGAACACTATATACCAATCTATCCACTGGGAAACCCTATTTATTGAGGGAAGGTGGGGATTTATCCCTACCTACTGGGGGGCCTTATATATCCTATCTATTGGGGGGGGAATCTATGTACCCACCTACTGAGGGACCCTATATACCAACTTATCTACTGGGGGACCCTATGTACATACCAATTAGAAGGCCATATATACCTACCTACTGGGAGAGCCCTATATGCCTATCTACTGAGAGGTCTATATAGGTACCTAATGGGAGATTATATACCTCCCTATAGTCAGGCCTTTCATACTTATCTACCTACTGAGGGGGCCTACATACCTACTGAGGGGCTACCTTATCGGGGATTAAATACTCATCACCTACTGGTTGGATCTGAAGACTTAGTTTACCTACATTCTGAGGGTACCTATATACCTACCTACTGTGAGAGGCTTATATACTTACATACCTACTGAAGGGCCTGTAATGCTACCTCATGGGGGGAGGAGTCTACCTATCTAATGGGAGGGGCTTAAATGCCTTCATACTCAAGAGGGACTTTACCTACTTAATAGGACGAAACTGTCACTCATCTAATTTTTTTTCTCTCTCTCATTTTAAGGGTCTAATGTACCTAAAAGGAGCATCTGCCTACCTGCCTGCCTTTTTTTGGAGCTTCTTACTATATGGGGTGTGAACTTACCTACTGCTGGCACAAATGGGAACCCTATAATTGGCTGCGGGCACTTTCAATGTCTGGGTTACAATTACCGTGTGGGGCACCATTGGGGGCACGATTACCATCTGAGGCACTATGGATGAGGAGTTTGTACAGAAGTGGGAATGGATAGGAGAGTGCTGGAAAAAAGAGAGGAGTCTAAGATGTTTGTGTAGTCAATTCTGCAGGGACATGTTGTGGTCAGGAGAAGACTTAATTGTGTTCTGGTCTGGACAAAGAAAAAAGGAAATGACACCCATCAGAGAAGACATCATGAAGGTCTTGGCCGAATAGAGAAAAAAAGAAGAAAACAACTTCCATCAAAGAAGACGTCTCCTGTGAGTCCCTGAATGTCAGAGGTTATTTTGCTTCTGTGTTGAATCAGTGCTTTAGTCATCTGGTGGTGACCCGACCGCTGGTGATCGGACCACGATGTTGCTACTATATGGCAGTGTTGTAGGCTATATTGGCGCTTGTCTAGTGGCAGCATATACTTAACCCAATTGTAAATGGGATTAGGTGTTTCTGTGCGCCAATTTTACTTTCTTGCTTGTGGTTATAGTGTCATTTATTTTAGAAAGTACCGAGGCACGTGACAGAGGGAAAATTTGAAGGAGGATTATGTATGCAGGATGGTGGGGGTTTTGTGCCAGTGTGGCTTTTTGTACCCAGCTCGGCCCTGACCACTGGCCAGGCAACACTGGATCTGCAGGAGACTTATTAGGCAAGTATGTGTAGAGCTGTTATTTTATAAGCAGCTGTCAAATTTTTGCTTATTATACTTTGGGAATAAATAAACAGCGGTGACATGTTTCCCAATAAAACTGTGTACAATCTCCCTTATGGTTAACTTCAATAGCGGACTATATCTATTAAACATCCCTCAAGTCATGAGCTGTTGGAGGTACAGGAGTTGAGAAACAACTGATTCAAAGTATACAAAACATGTTTTAGTGCTGAAGCAGAGTAGCTTAAGTCATGTAAAGCTGTGTTAGCTGCAGCGCAGACTTAAGAATATGGGTTATTGGGGTATATTATTTTTTGCTTGTTACCTTTGGTGGATATATTCCCTGATTTGTGTTTTCTAGAAGTAAAAAAAATACCCATTATTTTTACACTTTAAACAGAGAAAAATAATGTCCTTAATTTGAATTGATTGCTTGGTTACCATAGACACACATAATAAAAATGAATGCTCAAAGTATTTGTACAGATATGGTGGCTATAATTTGAAAGGTTATAGACATTTACAACAATTGAAGAAAAAGGAGTGCAAATTTAAAGAAAAGTTTAACAGGGAAACTCCATTACTAAACCCTTGCCAGCCAATGTGCTTCATACGTCTTAAATAGCCTTAGGCTGCTTAGCAACTAAGGACTGTGTGTGGGTGACATTGCTGGTTTTCAATTGCATTGACCAGTGAGATTCTTACTGTTTGCAACGCTAGAACAATCAGAAATGTCATAACAGAACTCCTCTACTTCTGCATAAAATTGGAATTCGGGCCTCTCCTCTGTGTAATAGGTGTCATGTGCACCCGGCCTCTCTGATGCATATGTTCTGGCATTGCCCTAAACTAGAGCGATATTGGATTTTTATTGTACAATTAATCCAGCGAATTTTTCAAATTACAGTGGAGATGAATCCGTTGGTTTGTATTTTGGGATATGTAGGAGACTTAACTGTTTCAGAGGCTGAGAAAATCGCGATATCTAGGCTTTATTTATGGCAAGGAAGTTCATAGCATCAAAATGGCTGGATGCAGAACCTCCGTCAGCACAGGAGTTTGTTAATAAAGTGAATTGGCCGATTGCTCTGGAGCAAATATGGGCTAAATGGCTGGATACTTCTGGTCTTGCTGCACCGAACTTAGTTAGGTATAGGGTGTTGGAAATCTCGGTGTAGAGGTTCCTGGGACTGCGTCTATGGCAGTTGTGTGGATGGAGGCCGTCCGACAGCCAGGTACAATTTTTATTGTGACAAGAACTGACTGTTATTAATATTGCATTGTTACGTGATTGTAATGGATATTTACTGTTCTGAATCTGGAGATGGATTTGGGAGGTGGGCTGGATTGTTTTTGGGGATAAAAGTTGAAATTTGGTCTTACAATGATATATACTGTATTCTGTTTTGTACTACTTTATATCTGACCAATAAAAAGTTTATGGTTAAAAAAAAAAAGAAATGTCATAACAAGAATCATATCAGAAGTATGGAAACGCACATCTGCAAGTTTCCAGGAGAAGACATAGATCTTTCTTCTTTTCTGCCTCCTTCAAATGGATTCCCAAAAGAACGTTTTCGCAGCATAGTTTTTACCAATATCTGAAAGAAGAAAAAAAAAAAAAATCACACATTAATATAAACAGTCATTACTTGTTTTGCATCAGTGATAAAGGTGGAAGTATTTTGTACCCAAGAAACCAGTGTAGCTATCACTAAACATGAAGCAATAAAAAAAAAAAGAGATTATATTCTTGCTATAAACAATTAAAAAAAAAAAGGAGAGAGAGAAAAACATTAAAATAGCCCATAAAGTTTCTCTTTTGGGAGGACGTTATAAAGTTGTATGGAGATTTCAGGGGTATGCAATGCTCCAAGAGAAAATACAATATTACAGAAGGGACAACTCCTATACATTTTTGAGAGAGGGAATTATGTTGAACTTACCACGGTTGCCAAACTTGGAATGTGCTTCACAGAGTTTTCCACCTCTTCTTCAGTGACTTCTATCAAGGTACAATTTTCATCCTCACTAGGAAGAGGCTCAGCACCATGTTTAGTCACCCATGGATGTAACTAAAATAAAAAGTATTAAGAATGTGTTTAGTATGTACCTTGCTTATTAGAGGCACCACTAATAACTACTTACACTTGACCGGGATGAAGAATGAACATCTTCTAAGTTCAATAGAAAATCCGTTCAGCAGTCCCCACTGAACGGATTTTCCGCCAGATGTTTTTTTTAAGTCTATCAGGATGGTTGACAATCAGTTTACAGATGGCTTTCAAATGCGAAAACCGTTTGAAAACCCTTGCCGTGGGGACACGGCATTCATTACAACTTCCTGCTTCTTCTACTAGTTTGTCACATATTGTATGCCATTTACCAAACATTGTTCTAGGAATAGTTCACCTTTATATCAGGAACAGAAATTCTAGACTCTGGGTTTTTATCTAACATTTTCAGAATAAGGTCCTTTAGATCTTCAGATATGTCTGGCCTGTGGATACAAATAGGACTTATTACCATAAATAAAAACATATATGCTTCAGATTTTGTTATACTCGCTGGTTGCTAAAAGTCATCATCAGTATTGTTAGGATAAGTTTAAAAGGGCCAGCAGCCAGAATGAGAGCTTGTGTGTGATCTGATCTTTCAGCTAAAGTGGAAATACAAGGGGATACAACATCCTGTAAGACCCAGCAACATCTATAGCTATTAGGCCGTGTGACTGCCGGAGCCGGGAAACTGGTTAAGGTGTATAGCTGCCTTTACACCTGTGTCACTGAACCTAAAATACAAAAACGGACAAGAAATAGAACTTACTGGTCTGGAAACTCCAGTGGCTGATTCTTTATCTTTCCGTGTAGTGATAAAATTCTCTCATCCATAAACGGACACTGAAAATACAAACAATTCAGCAGAGCAACACATTTCACGAAACAAAAGAAGGCTGGGTTAATAAGCTGCCTTGTGTTGAGAGATGCATAAAAAAAAAGGGCATAAAAAAAACATGTGGCAACACGCATGCATTTTTTTTGAACTCACATTTCATACGAATTTCACCTAAGTGTTCAAAATTAGTCAATTTTAAAACACAGTTGCATAAAAAAATGCAACATGCAAAACTTTCCTTGTTGAAAATTCTGCATTTGCAAGCACGGAATTTCAACAAGGAAACAATGCGGACAGTCTACTTTATTATTGTCACGCATAGATCGCCTCAAAGAATTGACATGTCAATTCTTCGTAGGCCCGACAGTATGCGCTGAAAAATACTCGAGTAAAATCACCGCCATCTGAACAATGATGCAGATTTTACATTGAAGTCAATGGGAAGTGTTCTACAGTCTGTTGTTTTCGACGCTTATTTTGGGGCGGATTAGAATCGTCAAACAACGCCGTGAGAACACACCCTTAGGCTGGCAGGAATGCTCCTTTTGTCAACAGCCTTTTTTTTACACTGTGCCATAGATATGCATGTTTAGCTAGGATATACACCTCTGCCAGCCAGCTGTAGCAGGGGCTCACTTCCTATGGAAGCAAAGGATCCAACATAGAAGATCACTTAAAGCAGCCCCTATAGTGGCCAGCAGCTGAAACATGTATGCTGCACATAAACCGGAAAGTATGGAAATCACTGTTTAATCCAGGAGCAAAAGCATCTAATGTTTCTTAGCCATTACTGTGGTGTTAATTTGTGTGTGTGTTTTGATGTCCTTTGCATCAGCTTTTTGTAAGTATATTCAGACTGATCATTAATACGGCTTTATTTGCCAATTCTAAATTTTCTGAAATTGTATTATATTCTTCAACAAATAATACCAGAATCTGATTTGTTATCCCTGCAATTACTCACATGCTGTGAGCTTGAAAGAAAGCTGAAAAGAGCCATGTACGCTGGTGTGTTAGCGTTTGCCCGTTTCTGTAATTGGCATCATTATGTACAAGTGGACATAAACAGGAAAAGAAAATGGCAATACTGTAAAGAAAGAGAAAGAGGCATGTCCCTCCTCAAAACGTTGCTCAGGTGCGTGGCACAGCCAGCATCCAGCTTTTCCTTGCTATCCACCTTGGACTATACTAAGACTCCTGTTGAATGCACATGGATTTCAACGAAAACTGAAGTATACCACTAAAATGCCATTTTTATGCAGTGTGTAAAAAGATTGGATTATACACGGATTAAATGGAAATTAAATGCACCTAAGCAGTGAGTGGTCTATCAAAAACTATGAATACTGTGGATAAATACCTGACCAAATACAAAGCAGTACAAGGTGACTCCCATAGCCCAAACATCCAGAGCCTGCAGAAAAAAAACAAAAAAAAGACACGGATAGAAGAAATGCTCAGGTATTCGCAATGTTCACCTACCACATAATCGGTAATATCACAGGATTCAGTATCCATGGCAACTTTTCTGACCACTTCATACTCTACACATGTAAGATATCTACAGCTGTTGTGCAGGTTGGGTTGGTAATATAAGATGTGGTCTCTTTATTAGACAGACCAGTACACTTGAGAAATAACCCTTTCACCACCAAGGACGTACAGAATACATCATGACTTAAAACGATTGCTGCAGCGAAAATATTAAGGCCAGACATCAAAGATTTTGGTATTTATAAAAGCCCAGGATCTTTGCCTTTAACCCCTTAGGGGACTTTTTTTTTGGTGGAGGGAGGTTTTTTTGTTTTTCATCACCGACTTCAAAGAGCAATAACTTTATCAACATAGCAATAAAAAAGGTTTATTTTCTTGCGGGACAAGTTGTGTTTGTTAGGTTATGTTC
Source organism: Phyllomedusa bahiana (assembly GCA_025379985.1). Lineage (NCBI taxonomy): Eukaryota > Metazoa > Chordata > Amphibia > Anura > Hylidae > Phyllomedusa > Phyllomedusa bahiana. The sequence continues at coordinate 104,074 of JAODAL010001417.1, forward strand.
ACACGATGTCTCGGCGGTGTATAGTGGTGCACCTTATCGCCCGCAGCTTCAGAAGGCCAGCGCATCCTTCTAAAGCGCTCTGACATGTCCGTTCCTTCCCCGGGTGCTTATTCTGTGCTGGTGGAAAGAGCAGGTAATCATTGCTCTCAATGAAAGCTATGAATTACCGTAATGTCGGCCCGTACTTCTGGCCTATTGAAGCGCAATTACGCGCAAAAATACGGACCGAGAATACGTCGTGTAAACATACCCTTATTGGTAGTATTTATTAAGTTTTACTACTAAAAAAAACAAACAAGTTTAAAGGGAACCTGAGACACAGATTATGCCCCCATTGCTGAGGACAACACAAGCCAGGGTCAGACCTGCTGTTCCCAGCGCTGTGTCCCTTATTCTGGAAAATGCAGCAGTTTTAGAGCATTTACCCCTCAAATCTTATTCATGAGTAGGTGTTGGCCCCGCCCACCTGACAGTTATTCACATGTTTGTACCCATTTAAAATAATAGGTTTATCAGTTGAGGTGGGCGGGGCTAACCTCGTGTGGGCAGGGTTTGAAACAACTGACTCTGTGAATGACTCTTCTGGCTGAAAACTGCAGATTTGAGCATTAAATACACGAAAACTACAGCATCTTACAGAATAAGAGACACAGCGCTGGAAACAACAGGTCTGACACTAGCTTGTGCTGCCCTCAGCAAGGAGGGCATAATCTATGTGACAGCTTCTCTTTAAAACCGTTTCCTGAGACCGACAATTGTTTTATTTTTCCATCTATAGACCTGCGTTTAGGCTAGCTTTTTCAGGCCAAGTGTAGTTTTTATTGGTAACATTTGAGGTACATGTGACTTTTTAAATACCTTATTACAACTTTTTGAGGTGAAGTGATAAAAAAAAAAGTAAATATGTTGTTCAAGGGGACTCAAACATGTAATTGCTGGATTGCTTGTACTATATATTGCAGTACTTACAAAGTACTCAATTTGGCGATTTCCTATTACACCTTACCTATGGCATCATGGCATTAGGCCTCCAGCTGCCACGGCAACCGAACTGCACCTTGTGATTGCGTTCCATTGGGATGAGATTGGGTCATGTAAAGGGACCACACCAATTTCTAATAGCTTAGATGCCACAGTCACATTGACAAAGGCATTGAAGTGGTTAAATGCCCTGGAACGGAGTCATCACACATGAGTATGCTCCATACCTCTTTAATGCTGCTAAAGGTAAGAGACGCTCCGTCTGCTAAGGGCTTAAATAATACCAAGATCAAGGATAGATGCAATATTTGGGGTAGAGCACTTATAATAAAGGGGTTGTCTCACTATAGCTCCTCAGGTCGCTATAGCTACAGACCTGTTTGATCTCTCCTGATAGGCTGCTAGCACTGGTCGCTAAAGCTACAGACCTGGTGTCCTCAGCAGCTCTAAATACAGGCCTGTAAAACCAGTAAACACGCCCCTTAATTCAAAAATGAAACGGAGGAAACAGGGAGCGGTAATATGAATCCGTGTATTGAGACAATCCCGTTAAGTTTGAGAGCACATACAAAGTTTTAATTCCTGGCTCGCTCTTTGTGAAAGGAAGGAAGGTTTAGGTGAGAGCTATGAAGTCCATAGTGCCACCGATTGGAGGGGACTTCCCTTTCAGCAAATCCAACCCATTAAAGAGCCTTAAAACATTACCAGGGATATAAGAAAAGCCAGAGACTCCTCCATAAGGCAGATTCTGAAGAAAGCCGCTTCATGGTGTTTGCCCCTTGTCAGTGCAAAGCAAGGTTTTAGCTGGCTGAGCGAGAGGCTTCTGACATAGCTGTAGGGGCTAACACAATGAAACAACTTTCTGCAGATGGCAACTCTTTCCTTGGTTTCACAACCAAAGAGCCACAACATATCCGATTAGTTAGCATTTACACTAATACTAGGGGGGTAAAATTTCTCTGTAATAAGAGCACCATAAAGGTGTAGGGAAGCTTGTAAGCAAAACAATGCTTTCTTGGAAAAAAGAGGATATGTGCACAAGCTCTTAGGAAGAGAGCGGTGTCTCGAATGCCCCTATAGGTACATCAATAGCTTCTCACCAGCCAGCCAGAACCTTGCTTTGCACTGACGAGGGGCAAACACCATAAAATAGCTGTCTACAGATGTGCAAACTTACTTATCGAGGGGTGTCTATTTTGCCTTAAATCCCTAGTCATGTTTCGAGGCTCTTTAATGGGTCAGAGTTAACTGAATGGGGTGCTACTTCTAATAGATGACATTAGAGACACAGCTCTCTCTCTATGGTGCTCTTCTTACAGATAAATTTTACCCCCCTAGCATTAGTGTAAACGCACACTAGTCTAATTTGCTGTGGAAATACACAGGTAAACTGCAGCAAAATCTACAGCAACGTAGCTGCTTGAGGCTTTTATTATGCATTTTGACTTCTTATAACAACTTTAGCTCATTCCACAGTAAATGGGCAATAAAAGACTAAGCTCTTCCATTACACAACGAAATTTATGAATGTTTTAGTTTTCTAATTGCACAAAAATGCAAGGTGTTTATTTAAAAGGGTTTTCTCACCATGCAGTTTTATAGAGTACAGCCAGCTTTAGACTCACACATCAAGTTCAGGCTGTGCGTGATTCTATAGCAGTGATTGACATATCGCCTCTGCTGTTCCTAGCTATTCCTGGTACATTGAGAGGAATGTTGGAGGTTTGTAAAGTGTACTATACAAGGCTACAGAGCTATAAAAAAAGAAAGCTTCTCATTTAGCTAAATAAAGAGAAGATGAGATAATAGAGATAAGACTGCATGGGGTGAAGGACGATCTGGCTGACTGATGGAGCACAGAGATAAGAGAGAGCAGGGAGAAGTGGGGCGAGATAGTCGGAAACCAGAGAAGATTGTGTGCTCTAATAAGCAGAGAAAATCAACAAAGCAATGTATTTATTGTGTTCATTTACCTTTCCCTACATGTTAAAAGCTAAAATCAATGTACTGAGAAAATCCCTCTAAATATGTAACAAAATGTATTTGGTCTGCAATTACTAGATCCAAGGGTCTAGAAGAATCAATGCATTGGAGATTATGATCACACCTGTGTGCATTATCTATGTACACTGCACAATGTTCTAGATTTGTAATTTACCTTTCCTGAAAATATCTTGCGCGTTTCAGAGAGGGTCTCAGGAGCCATGAAAGCTGGTGTGCCCACTGTATTAGACAAAAAAGCATCTGTCCCTTCAAACTGGTTACTGACTCCAAAGTCAGCAATCTTGATATGAGCGTCTTCACCCACTAAGAGATTGGATGGCTTGACATCACGATGTATGATTTTTTGATAATGTACTGCAGAATAAAAAGAAAACTATTGCCACTTAACATGTAAAACAGTTGCATTACATTTTATTCTTCTGCAACACTGGTTATCATTTGACCTGACCAAACCACAAGGAACTATTACATTCAAGATCAGAGATAATAAACAGCACATTTAAAAAACACAAAATATGAAATTGATCGATTCTACAGATATATGTACATATATCTAAAGAGTCATGTATGACATAACTTTGTTTTTCGTTTATAGAGGGGGTTCTTCGTTGTTCTTTGAACAGCACTGGATAAAATAAATGGAGAGGCTATACTATTTCTATCTTTCTAGGATACTACTTATATGTAAAAAACTGTTTAAAGGGACACTTCCATCACAAAGGAGTACATCTGTTAAAACCAATATGCCCAGAAAAAAATTTTTGTTAGGTAAAATATTTGGGACTATTTTTTTTCCCTTTATTTCAGCAGTCATATACAATTAAAAAAAACATATAAAATCTTTTTCTAGCAGTGGATTAGTAAAGATTAAACTCCTGAATGGCATGGCAGAATACTCTTATGTCTATGTAGTCTTTTTACAAAAAGTAGGTAATGACAGAATTGCTCTATTATGCTCTGGACAGGAGTAGATAAGACTACAGGGCGATGAGCAGAACAATACATGACAGGATACCAAGTTAATCTTTTTCTGCACTGGGGAGTTTCCAGCTTTCTTCACACTTCTTAGGTCATTCTGATAACAGTTACACCTCTCAGGCCATAATCAGCCAGGAAGCAAAACAGCCAAGCAATCCTCACTGCGGTTCTATCAGAGCTCACAGATGGTTTGTGTCTCTGACTTCCCAAGTCATATACCAAACACCCATTTAAAATTTAAAAAAAAAATCCATATAGGATAGCTGCATATTGCTTTTCAATATGTGAAAAGAAAAATTGTGAGTGACCCTTTAAATCCTACCAGGACATATAATGAATACTTGGGAGTTCAGCTTCCCTCACCCCTAAAAGAAGGCGTAAAGACTCACAATACTCAATTCCTTTAATGAGATCTTGGAAGTAAAAACGTGCCTGGTCTTCTGTTAGAGGCTTGGTAGTGGGTATATCCATAACTGCCCTAAATGACAAAATATGACAATTAATTTACTAAGCATACAGTACAGTAATAGACTCAATGCCCTTAGCTGCGTTATTTTGCAGAAATACACAGCAGTTGATGCTGTGCATTTCTACAAAAAAAAGGTCTTTCCAAATTTATTTCCAATTGATAATCAAAATGTTATATTGGCCATACATTAGTAATTATTAAGTTGAACAGCAGCCAACAATTAGTTATTATGTCACTTGTACTTTGAACTTTCTGACAACATCAAAGCTTTATCCTTCATTTATGAGAATCCAGTTAAAAGCAGTAACTAAATTACGGATATTACCAAACTTTGGCTAGAATTTGGATTTTTCGAATAACTAGTAACCCTTTTTTCAGGTCAGTAGACTTTTTACAATCAAAATGCAAAAACTGCAGTTAGAGTTATATATGAAGAAGAAAGTGTTCTCAACATTACACATTTTGTTACTAGTTGAAAATGTCTATTTTTATGTACTGTAATAGATTTTAATGTGGCTATACTACAGGATGACTGCATAAATATTGCAATCGGTTCATCATCCATGTCCTCCATAAGAATTTGACTAAACTGTCTAAATTTTGAACAATAAAGGTCTCCATGAATTAACTGAAACTGTCCCATCAAAGTCCACTGAAGCTTCAAAAGTCTAGGAAACTACTAAACATTAGCTTGAATGGAAATGTTAGGCTCCAGTCAAACTGTGCTTCTATAGACAACTACTGTGTCCGGCAAATAAACCATGTACTAGGCCTGCACAGCATACATCCCCCCCCAAAGCTTTTCTGGTGGCCAACAAAAGGGTGTGACCCATGTAAACCCCACCCCCAACGTGAGGTACCATTTGTTGTGGGTGGTCTGGTGGTGGTCCCATTCCCAAATTTTGCAAAGTTGTGTACGTCTGACATATACCAATGTGAAACAGAGCAAATGTAGCCCAAAATATGACTCCACTGCAATATGCATCAGGAGACTTTTTTTTTTCCTTCATCTACAGATACTTGTAACATAAGCACAAATGCAATGTGAGGGGGGGGGGGCCTTAAAACATCTTGACCAATAAAGGGGAAAAAACAAAAATAACCCTTTCCTGACCCCCTCCTTAGCTGCTATTCAGAATGAGATGCATTCAAACCTCTCCTCCATCAGAAATGTCAATTGTATATTTAATGTGTAAGTTCACATTTAGTTCAGTGATGTCTGAAATATGCTACATTACTTGCTGGTACTTCCAGTACTAGCCTGGCCCATATAGCAAAGTTGTATTTACGACTGGCAATTTATATCACTTGTTAGTTATTGCTCCATGTAAGAGGCCTATTGGCATTTTTAATGTAATCTTATGATGCCATGCAGGAAAAGGAGGAAGCTTCTTAGGTAATCAATCATCTTTTATCAGTAATTCTTTTAAAGAGCCACTAAATTCGATTTTATCTCTATTTGCTAGGCAGATAATTGACTGTTCACTGCAAGCATCCATTACAGGCAGAAGAGAGACTGACTGGAAGAAAGAAGCATGATCACTACTTTGTGTCACATCTCTTCAATTTGAGAAGTCTGAATATGGCTCTATTGAGAGGTAAAGATCGCGTAGGACCACCCGCCTTGAGATCACGTTGTAAGCCGGGGGTGGCTTAAACATTTTTTGATCAAAACGTGTGAACTAAGAATCTCAAAGTTTTTTACATCTCTTCAATTTGACACCTCCCAAAAACTGTGTAAAGCTGACAAGTGTAGGTTTAATAGCGTCTTAAGAACAGTTTATATACGTCCTTGCTTGGCACACATGTGAAACACTGGCACTCCAGAGGTTAAAAAGGAGCACATCCTATTCTTGCTATCTGTGATCTTGCCATGGTAACAGTCACCACTATCTAAACAGACTGACTTGGTGATAGCTGTGATGGGCATGTGTTAGGACAGTGAAACGTTTGCAACCAATGGAAACAGTCAACAGCGATGATCACCGTTTGCAAATGTAGTGGCCTAACTTTATGGGATTAGAGGAAAAAACACCTGCCCTGTATATAGGGCTCAGCAGGGAATGCAGGGTTACTGATCAGCACATCAAATTATAGCGGAATTCACAATTTATTTTTAACATAGCATACAACACATGCAGCAGAAAAATGGCACGTATTTTATAAATAACTCAAATTTCACCTGTGTTCCAAATGTAATTTAAAAACAAAAAAAAAAAACATGCTTTTTATCTTGCTTTCACTTGATAGACATGCGTCTTTTTTTCAACCATGTATGTAGTGTACATTCACACAGTGGATTTGGATGCCAATTGTGAGGGCAGATTCTGAGCTTAATCTATCTCAGAATCAGCGTCCAATAAGATGGTAAACCAATCTCCATTATATCCTACTGGAAATTCAGGATAGTTTCCTTGTCTGAAATCCACATTCGCAAGCAGCAAATTTCCAACAAGGAAACAACGTTATTTTAAAAACACAATGGCCCTTTTTTATAGTTGTAGTTGCACCTGTAAAGCGTTCTAAATCACAGCAAAAAGTGCCGCATTATTGGCACACTTTCTGCACACTACTCTAAGTGGGAGTGTGGATTAGAGGAAAAGTGGGGGTGGTCATGATGTGGCACACTGTCAAAATTCTGGCATTAAGCTTGGTAAATTCAAAATCCACAATTCTAAATCTGGTGTATTTTCAGACAGTCTAATCTAAATTTATGCTGTCCAATTTTTAGATAGCGATCGATAGAATATATATATATCTCCATCCATCCATTTGAAACCAAAAGTTTACATACACTACATGCAATGACACATATGCATGTTTTTCTTACCATCTGACATGAAATCAGAATAAACCTCACCCATTTTAGGTCAATTAGGATTACCAAAATTATTTATATTTGCCAAATGCCAGAATAATGAGAGATAATGTTTTGAGGCATTTTTATTACTTTCTGCAAAGTCAAAAGTTATACACTAGGATTACTATGCCTTTAAACAATTTGGGATAGCTCATATGATGATGTCATGTCTTTGGAAGCCGATAGGTTTTTTTGCAACATCTGAATTAGAGACACACCTGTGGATGTATTTTAATGCACACCAGAAACACACTGCTTCTGTGTGTAACATCATGGGAAAGTCTAAAGAAATCAGCCAAGATATTAGGAAGAGAATTGTGGACTTGCACAAGTCTGGTTCATCCTTGGGTGCAATTTCCAGATACCTGAAGGTGCCTCGTTCATCTGTACAAACAATTATACGCAAGTACAAACAAGATGGGGATGTCCAGCCATCATACCGCTCATGAAGGAGATGGGTTGTAGGTCTCAGAGATTACCGTGCTTTGGTCCGATATGCATATCAACCCAAGAACAAAAGCAAAAGACCTTGTGAAGATGCTGGCGGAAGCTGGTGAGATTATGTCATTACACACAGTGAAACGAGTACTGTATCAACATGGGCTGAAAAGCCACTCTGCCAGGAAGAAGCAATTATGCCAAAAGAAAAATAAAAGCTAGATTAATGTTTGCAAATGCACAAGAACAAAGATCTACATTTCTGGAGACTTGTCCTGTGGTCTGATGAAACTAAAATTCAACTGTTTGGCCATATTGACCATCGTTAAGTTTGGAGGAAAAAGATAGAAGCTTGGAAGCTTAATAACACTATCCCAACAGTGAAATACGGGGGTGGCAGCATCATGTTGTGGGGTTGGTTTGCTGCGGAAGAGACTAGTGCACTTCACAAAATAGATGGCATCATGAGGAAAGAAGATTATGTGGTAATACTGAAGCAACATCTCAAGACATCAGCCAGGAAGTTAAAGCTTGGGCGGAAATAGGTTTTCCAAATGGACAATGACCCGAAGCATACTGCCGAACTGATTACAAAGTGGCTTAAGGATAACCAAGTAAATGTTTTGGAGTGGCCATCACAAAGCCCTGATCTCAATCCTACTGAAAATGTATGGGCAAAGCTAAAAAGGTAGATGCGAGCAAGATGACCTACAAACATGAATCAGTTACACCAGTTCTGTCAGGAGGAATGGGCCCAAATTCCTACCAACTATTGTGAGAAGCTTGTGTAAGGATATCCAAAACATTTAATTCAAGTCATACAGTTTAAGGGCAATGCTACAAAATACTAATGAAATGTATGTAAACTTTTGTCCTTGCAGAAAGTGATAAAATGGCTTAAAAATTCTCTCTCATTCTGGCATTTGGCAAACAAATACTTTTGGTAATCCTAATTGACCTAAAATGGGTGAGGTTTATTCGGATTTCACGTCAAATATTGAGAAAAACATGAATATGGGTTTTTTTTAATATAGTGTGTGTAAACTTCTGGTTTCAACTGTACATACATACATTATACATACACACATAAAAACATGTGATTCTTTTTCATTATTATTATTCATTTAAACTTTCCTTTTCTGAAACTTTTTATTTACTAATGAACTACTACTTTCCCAATTGCTCCCTGTAATTAATTTTCCTTCTGTTCTGGCTAAATCGGAGAGATGACCTGTTCCCTTTCTATGCTACTAACAATAGGCAATATAGTCTGATGACAAATCCTCTTTATTTTAAAACTTGCTACCAGGATCCACCTGCCGGTTACAGATGATCACTGGTGGTCTCAGCAGAGGGGCACCATTCAAGCAGCTCATTTTCTGTTGCCCTTCAAGCAGAGAGGGATTACCAAAAAGTGGAAAATAAGAGTAGCTAAATAAATAATTTACAAATGGTTTTCAAGGAAGAACCCAAAACCCTGCAAAAAATATAGAAAAAGAATTTGCTTATGAGATCATCGTCCATCTAAGCAGAAACTACTCTATCAAATAGCTTACTGCTTAAAAAACACCCTGGGGGAAGTAATGTCCACAAAGGTTTTTCTTTTGCAGTCAAGGTATAAGCAATTACACTGCTTGGTAAACGTTGCTGGCATAAAAGAGGACAAGTCTCTCTTTGAAAGAAATCCAGCTGCCTAAAAATAAATCTCCTTGTGTATGTTACTAAGTGACAGAGCTATTCAGAATATTCATGATCTATTCATTCTTCCCACCTCCACTGATTAACAGATTTCTCCTGATTCACAGAAATGGAAAGGAATCTGTCAAACGGTCACTGGAGGGCGCCCATGTGCATATCTGGAATATCACTGGACTCCTCACTGGCAGCATGCTGCAAAGAGAAGATGTAAGTTCTCAGAAACTGCTGGAAAGTGGCTGTTAATACTTTATACTGCAATCACAGTGGGAAGAATAACAGAGCTGACAGGTTTTCAATAAGGGGATGGTCTCATTATAGACAAGCCATTCAAAAAGTGGTAATTGGCAGATTGCAACAGTCCTGCTCATGACACTTCTAGCAAACTTCTGGAGGAAGCAGCCATATTTGTAATACAAGGATGTCTTCAGGCTGCCAGAATAGTAGCCGCTCTCAGAGTCACTCTCTTCTGGCTCATATAAGAGGGGAATCCCTTTATGATATTCAGATGCGCTAATAGGCAATAATAGAATATAAAGGAGTTGTCCACTTCCTATTTTTATTTATTATGTAGATAACAAAAAACAATATACAATTTACTAGAAATTTATTAAACATTATGCTCCTATACCTCTTTTATAGGCATGCAGTAGGATCCCAGTAATGCTGTGGCAGAACAACAGAAATCAATAGAACAAGCAAACTCTTTTTTTGCATGATGTTTGCTCTACTTTACAAGTGTTTCTTTGTATGGTCTACTGTGCTTTTGTATCCATCTCATAAGGTATATACTGCTGGCAAAAAGAGCAAGTGTAGTTCAAGAGACTATTTTGGTGGGTCCGCCAAAGTTCCATCATAGCATCTGTTGGGGAGCCTTTTCTTATTGTACCCTAATGGGTCTCACAGGTGGAGAGCATAAAACCATGTGAACAGAACCGCTGTCTCTCTAGGGGATGTAATGTTAAAGTTGACTGTAAAAAATAAAAAAAAAAAAAAAAAAAAAGCAGAAAGATGAGACAGAGAAGGATGGGCGAGTGGCTTCTCCACAAACACTGTAGACACTGCTGGAAGTTGTAATACTGGTGAAGGTCTGCTCTTCAACAATCTACTGCTACCTGACACCATGATTAGTTCTTACAGTTAGTCTATGGAAGGCTTTAATGTGGACAGGAATGTATGCATTACCATTTTATCTACATAGGGGCATATTGTATTGGTATAGAAGAGGTAAAGGAGATTTTTTTTTTTACAAAAACAAAACTTGACTCAGTTTTGATTACATACGAATAGCATTTTTGTTTCAAAGTTCAATGTGTCAAACATTTTTCATTTTAACACTAGAACTATTGTTTGGGGTCATTTTGACTCCTTTCGTTTTTTATTTTCTTCTGTGACTACATTTTTCAGAATTCCGGCTTGAAACTCGGTGACTTTTCCTCAAATATGATGTGAAAAAAGATTTTGTGAGAATAAATAATTTTGGTGAAAAATTTGCGCGTTTTTTTCAAAATTTACCAAGAACTACTGAAGGGAGTCATTTTGACTCCCTACTATATTTTGAGGTCCTTTTGTCACTAAATGTTGCTATAAAGTTTTGTGCATAATTTTTTCACTCTGCCCTTATTTACCCTGATGTTCATATAGATGTAGTTCAATTTACATGTCAACTTTTTACATTTTCCTTGTGTTTTACCTGCTTGTATTACTGTGTAATGCTGAACAAAATAGCTTGTTTACTCTAGGCTCTTATCTTATGCTAATGAAGGGTGGTGTTTTTCTAAGGTTCTAGCAGGAGACAGTATTCTGGATAGTAACTTTACTATCAGTTCAGCTGAAGAGACAAAGAGAACAGACGCAGACATACGAGCTCTGAAGACTCATACAGGTATGAATTGTTATGAAATAGTTTAGCTGCCTGTCAACTGATTCAGGCCCACCTACTTTTGAAGGTGCAGAACAGTTATTATTTCTTTTAGTTTTCATTTCATTTCTATTTTTCAGCAGGGAACTATATAGAATTATGGAATTTGTGAGGATATGGAGAGAAGACGTTTGATAAAGCCTCAGGATATTCTGGCTACTTTGCAATCCATACCGGAGAATGAATCGGAATCCGAATTGCAGGAACATGTATTTGATTCTGACAGTGATGAAGATTTCATTCCTCAGAACATATCAAGTGAATCTGAAGACTCAGAAGGAACAAATCCAGAAGGTAAGTAGTTATGTGTATTTATTTGTTCTTCCACACACTGAGTTAGGGCCTGCGCACACTAGCAGAATTCTGGCTGAATAGCCATCTGGATATTCCTGCCGCAATACAGGCCGTACCTGCCCGCTCATGCCTGAAGCTCCGCTCCGAACCCGGGCTGGACCCGCTGTCAGGGACAGAGCAGCGCTTGCTTACGCGCAGCACGGCTCCGTCCCAGACAGCGGCTCCAGCCCGGGGTTCGGAGCGGAGTTTCAGGTATGAAACTCCGCTCTGTCCCATGAGCGGGCAGGTACGGGCGGATTGTGGCGAGAATATCCGGTCCGATATTCCGCCGCTAATCCAGCCAGTGTGCACGGACGCTTAAAAAAACAAAAATTCTAAATATTCATCAACTTTTTTCCAGATATTCCAAGCACATCAACTGCCTCGTGTTGCCTCGTGACCATCCTCCTGGTCGTGGACAGAAAAAAACAGCAAAACGTCCCAGAAATGAAAGAACAACAGGTAATGATGGCGGCGAAGGTAATGCAACAACAAACACCAGAGAAGGCGAATCTGAAGGAATACTAGTTTCAGCGGATGGTATTCAATGGAAACCTGTTGAAATTGGAGAACACTTGCCTGGTAGGCGTGACAGCCAAAATATTCTTCGAGAAGCACCTGGCCCTACAGGATACGCCAGAAGAAATATCATTATCGATAGTCCTTTGAGCGCATGGGTTATTTTTTGATTCATATATATTGACACATATAAAGAAAATTACGCTTGCAGTAGCATGCATGAACAATAATTTACAGTTTACTCTATCTGATGAGGAGCTAGATGCATTCATTGCGATATTCTATGCTCGTGGAATTATCTGGCACGAACCGTCACTCGATTAGCAGTATTTGGTGTAATGACTGGGGAATACCGTTTGCAAAGCGACAATGTCTAGGGACCGCTTTGTTGAAATTATGAGGTTTCTCAGATTTGATGAGAAATCTACTCGATCGGAGAGACTGCAAACGGACAAGTTTGCTCTATTTTCTACTGTGTGGGACAGGTTTATTGAAATTGTATTGCGTGTTACAAACCTGGCCCATACATAACGGTGGATAAGCAACTTTTCCCAAGCAAAACTAGGTGTCCATTCACGCAGTACATGCCTTCCAAACCAGATAAATATGGCCACAAATATTGGCTAGCTGTTGATAAGGATAGCAAATATCTGGCAAATGGCTTCCCTTATCTAGGCAAAGATGACACACGCCGTGCTGAGGACCGTTTAGCTGACCATGTGGTAATGAAGTTATTGGACCCATTTTTGAAAAAAGGTCGCAATGTTACAACCGATAATTATTTTACTTCAGTAAAATTAGCTGAACAGCTAAAAAGCAAAGGAACAAACCATCGTGGAACACTGAAGAAGATAAGGCGAGAAGTGCCTAAAGAAATAAAATCCATGAAAGAGGAATTGTACAACACTAAAGTGTTTAGAAATGAAGACAATTTTACACTTACAGTATATCAAGGAAAGGTCAACAAAAATGTTGTCATTTTGAGTTCCGTCCATCCAGATGTTGTTGTTGCGTCTGATTCCGCTAAAAAACTCCAGAAACGGTTAAAGTTTTACAATGAAACAAAATATGGAGTAGATGTAGTGGATCAGATGGCACGAAAAAATACCACAAGAACATGCACAAGGAGATGGCCTGTTCATGCATTTTGAAAATGCCTTAGACTTTGGGGTATTAAATGCATGGATAAAATTCAAGGAGATTACCCACCAAAAAATGTCACGCAAGGCATTTTTGCAAAACGCTTGTGAGAGGTTGAGTGGTCCTTATGTCACAGATAAGGAAAAGGGTTCCACGTCCCAAGTTTTTACATGCTCAGAAGTGATGGTTCAAACAAAAGAAAAGTGCAAGAAAAATAGATCTGGCGGCAATTGTAAGACTTGTGGTAAGTCTTTGTGTGGGCAATGTACTGCCATAAATCAAAGGCAATGCCTAAAATGCAAACACAAAATGTTTAGAAGGTGAATTCTGCGCCATATTTTCATTTTTATGCTCCTCCACCTACATTTTCTCTGCTTTTTGTTCTTCAGTTGTTGTTTATATGTGTACACTTGAATAAAAAAAATGTTTGAAAAACGTCTATTATAATTATTGTTCTTTTCTGTAGAAAAATAAGAAAAAACAGAAAAAAAACAATCAAAAGCATTACTGTTGGATCTCACAATAATAATACATTACAAAAATATAATTATTAATAAATAACCACAAATGAAACTCTAAAAATAAACGAAAACAAGCAAGGAGTCAAAATGACTCCTTTCAGTAGTTCTAGGTGGGGTCACGAGTCCAGTAGTCCTAGTGTTAAATAAGATTGGTAAAATGACTTAGTGCAGACCCTACGAACAGATTTTTAATTCATGTATATTAGAAAATTGTAGGATTTCCTGCTATACATATAAAAAATGAAAACAATAAAAAAAAGTGGACAACCCCTTTAAGACAGTGCTGGAACAATACCTTCAATAAAGAAGTGCTTTAATAGGGTTTGAAAGGATCTGTTTTGTATGGGGAGTTGTTACACAATGGAAGTTTAAGGGTCTTGAGGAGTTTTTCAGAGGTTTATGAGGTTCTTACTCAATGCACAGAACCACCTGAAAGTTTATGAAACACTATTACTCCTAATAGACCACATCCTCTTAGTGTTTAAAGACATTTTAACCATGTACATGGGAGAGAAGGATTTTAAATTATTGCAAGCACGGGGCATACTGCAGGAATTACTCAGATACTGCTATATAGGATATGTATTTTTTTTTAGGTGTCAAAAAGACCTAGATTTTGTATGGTTTCAACGCGAAGGCTAGTTTCACATATATTTGTTGCATTGCCACCTAAAATAACCTGAGAGCCAGTGTCATCTTCAAATTCACTCTAGATTCCAGCAATTTAATTGTTAAAAGCCTCATATTTGTGTAAAAACAATAACAGGTGATCCTGCCAAAGCTCCAAGTCCTTGGTCTATGGGAGGTGCTGCCAATACTCCAATCAGTGACATTTGTAGGTGAGCCGATGATAAATTTCAGGAATGCCCAGACAAAAATCTCCCTCCATAAACTGAAGAAAGATCTTCTTCAAAATAAGTTTTGTTCAATACCCAGCAATAGATGCAGCAGAACACTGGCAGTAACATGATCCTAGGTCACTAGTATGATCAACCTTGAATAAAACTCTCCTAAAATAGTGCAGTTTAATCCTAAATTATGATGCAGTGGAGCCTGTTGTCTATTCATTTGTGAGCAAGAGAGAGCAGCATTCCTAGTCTATCATATTGTAGGCGCTGCAGTGTGTCACAATTCATGGAACAACGCAAAACAGATCATACTTTGCATTAAGCAAAAATAAATTTTTACAGGCTTTTCTTGGTTTAGATCAGTAAGCCAAGTATATTTCATTCATTCTTTTACTTCCAAATATTTCATAGAGTCATAGAAAATCATGCTTTCACTCACATCCACCCAATGATAAGCTGTGGCTCAATGTCAGTACTGCAGTAGGAGATGACAGAGACCTTAAAGGGTCTAATGTTGACATGGGATCCTCCAAAATGGGTATTTAATCACTTACATGCCCTTGGTTTCCTGACAGTTTACATTAGACATGACCAGGAGCTGATCTGGCCATGATCTGGTTTGCACTTCTTATCTGATGGCAGGGCACATGAACAAGCTTTGAAGGGACTGGGGAGAAAGATCTTGTATCTTTTGTATAGAGAAACCAATGGTTGTAATGTAATTATCTGAGTAAACATGCACTGTCCCTAGCTCTCTGCTCAGCCCCCCTCACTCTACCCCTGCAGCGTTCGTGAAGGAATGAAAGAAGGCTGCCTACTGAGCTTATCTTCTCTCCTGAGCAAATAAGAGGGAGAAATAAAAGGCATATAGCTTGTGCACAATACAGTTCTCCTCTGTGGATTAGCAAAACAATTTTTGCTCAACTACAGATGCATGGGAGGTGGAGTGATGACATCACAGAGGAGGTACTTTTTTTTTTTTTAAACACAGAAACACAACGTCCCTTTTTTCAGGCCTCAAGAGGGGAGTATCAGCCTCTTGCGTAAGGAACTCACTTCTT
Organism: Phyllomedusa bahiana; assembly: GCA_025379985.1. Classification (NCBI taxonomy): domain Eukaryota; kingdom Metazoa; phylum Chordata; class Amphibia; order Anura; family Hylidae; genus Phyllomedusa; species Phyllomedusa bahiana. Next base: position 119,842 of record JAODAL010001417.1, read on the forward strand.
GGCACTTCAGGTTTTTTGTTTGTTTTTTTTACATACATTTGGCTCAGTATGTGTGTAAATACTTTATTTCTTTTGTGTGCTTTCACTGTAATGTGTATGGCAGTAAGTGATGATGTTCCGTTTCTTAATGTCCTTCCTTACTGCTCCATAAACCTTGGCAGAGCTCTCCGGCTTACTGACTAGTGCACTTTGCTAGTCAGGAGGCCGGTGGGCTGCTATAGTGTAGCTGCAGCCCTCCCCAAGCAAACGTTACACTACTTTATAAAGTGTGACGTTCCATTCAGGGAGAGCTGTGAGCGGCTACAGTATGAAAGCGCCAGCCTGCCTACTGACTAGCACGCATATCAGGAGGCCAGCACTGCTAAAGTGTAGCCGCCCACAGCTTTTCCCGAATGGAACGTCACCCTATACAGAGTAGTGTCGCGTTTGTTGTACAAAAATAGTAATTCACTCAAATTTTGTGCATAGTAAGTTATAAAGCAAACTTCAACGTAGAAAAGTTGTGTTTTGGCTAAATAATAAAATGACCTTGTTTGACATAAAATTTCTGTGGCACAACTGTCAAAAAAATATTAAATGAGGCATTAAAAAGACAGCATTGCAGTAAAGGGAAAAGCAATAACAAATAATTTAGAAAATAAATTAAATGTCTCTTCTCACAATGAAAGCACATAACTGTTTAACATTTAGAATAAAAATTTCTATAACATACGGTGTACAAAAAGTAGATGAAATCACTACCGATTACTGGTGCATGTAGATTAAGTCTGATAGTGCTCACTGGGATAACTGAGTATTCCAGGACCAACACTTATCCTTTGAATATATCATCCGGTATCAGACTGGTCAAATCATGGCACCCTGCCAATCAGCTGACTGAAAGGGATGTGGCACTACTGTGAGTGCAGAGGCTCATTTGTTGTTTACAAGGCACAGCACCATACTTTTGGTAGTAGCTGCGTCTAACACTGCAGCTCAGTCCCATTCACTTAAAGGGGTTTTGTCATCCCAATGATTAGCTTTAAACATGTAGGCAAAAATAATAAAGGCTATAACAAAATACATTGCTATTCTGATTTAGCTTTGTTTAGACAATAGAGGAGATACTGTTTGTTTACGCCATCTTCCCTAGGTTACTTGCCACCTCTCATTGCTCCAGTAGCCTTGTCTGACCATGCTGAGGTCACTCTTTGCTGAGTGTTACCAGTAAACATGAGATTGTTTATCTTTATTTCTAGCAAACTTTAGAGCTCTGAAGCCCTGTGCACTACAGTTTACAAACTTCCAACATTCATCTTACTGTAACAGGATTAGCTAGGAATAGAAGAACTAATATGCCATTCACTGCTTTAGAATCCCCCACGGCTTGACCAGCAAGTGTGAACCTGAAGATGCCCGTTAAGAGCAAGCTCTGTGAAACAGCGTAGTGAGAACACCCCTTTAAGTGGAGACCAGGGACAATAAAAGTAAAACTACCAAATGTACATGGACAGAGGCCCTTTTATTCATGATTCATGAAGGGGGCTCAGAAGTTGGAATTCCACTGATCTGATATGGATGGTCTAACTTAGGGACAGTCCACCTATAGTGTCGTCAAATAATAAAACTTAAAATTAACAAATATTGTTTATTAAACTGTGAACTTATTTATTTTCATCAACTTACCCCCGCTTTACCAATTCAAACACTGGAAAACAAGACATTAAAGCTGGTATTACTATGGACTCTATATAAACAAAAGTATACAGTCTTGCACTATGAAATCCTACTGGTCAGACATAATAATGATCACAACTGGGATGAAAATGAAACAATCAATATGTAAAACAGTATCCAAGCAGCAATCATTTTGACTTTGAAAATGTATTGATTCATTAGATGAAAAATGTATAATACTCTCACAGCGCTACCAATGTTGTGGCTGAAGTACATACAAAATGGAAACTACTGGTGCTTCTCAAATTAGAATATCAGCCAAAAGTTGTTTTTTCAGCTACTCAAAAAGTGCAAATCATATATTATAGAGACATTACAGAGTGAACTTTTTGAAGTGTTTATTTATGTTAATCTTGATGATTATGGCTTACAGACCAGGAAAACCCAAAAGTCATTATCTCAGAAAATTTGAATAATTAACCCCAAACAACTGCAAAGGCTTCCCAAGCATTTTAAAAGGTCCCTTAATCTGATTCAGTAGGCAACACAATCATGGGGAAGAATGCTGACTTGACAGATGTCCAGAAGGCAATCATTGACACACTCCACAGGGAGAGTAAACCACAAAAGGTCATTGCTAAAGAAGCTGGCTGTTCACAGAGTGCTGTATCAAAGCATGTTCATAGAAAGTGGAGTGGAAGGAAAAGGTGTGGTAGAAAAAGGTGCACAAGCAACCATGATAACCGCAGCTTTTATAGGATTGTTAACAAAAGGCCATTAAAAAATTTGGGGGACCGTCACAAGGAGTAGACTGCTGCTGGAGTCCGTGCTTCAAGAGCCACCACACACAGACATATCCAGGACATGGGCTACAAGTCTCACATTCCATGTGTCGAGACACTCATGACCAACAGACAAGAAGCGTCTTACCTGGGCCAGGGAGAAAAAGAACTGCTCTGTGGACCAAGGTGTTTTCAGATGAAAGTAAATTTTGCATTTCATTTGGAAATCAAGGTCCCAGAGTTTGCAGGAAGAGTGGAGACACACACAATCCAAGCTGCTTGAGGTCTAGTGTGAAGTTTCCACAATCGGTGATGGTTTGAGGAGCCATGTCATCTGCTGGTGAAGGTCCAGTGTGTTTTATCAAGACCAAAGTTAGCGCAGCCATCTACCAAGAAATTTTAGAGCACTTCATGCTTCCCTCTACCGACAAGCTTTTTGGAGATGGAATTTTCATTTTCCAGCAGGACTTGGCACCTGTCCACACTGCCCAAAGTACCAATACCTGGTTTAATAACCACAGTACCACTGTGCTTGATTGGCCAGGAAACTCACCAGACCTTAACCCCCTATAGAATCTATGGGGTATTGTCAAGAGGAAGATGAGAGACAACAGACCCAACAATGCTGACGAGCTGAAGGCTTCTATCGAAGCAACCTGGGTTTCCATAATATCTTTGCAGTACCACTGGCTGATCACCTCCTTGCCACACTGCAGTAATGCAGTCATTCATGCCAAAGGAGCCCCGACCAAGTATTGAGTGCACTTACTGTACATACTTTTCATTTGGCCAACATTTCTGTGTTCCAAAAACTTTTTACAGTTGGTCTTCTATTCTAATTTTCTGAGATGACTTTTGGGTTTTCCTTGGCTGTAAACCATAATCATTAATATTAACTTAAATAAACACTTGAAAAAGTTCACTCTGTTTGTAATGACGCTATAGAATATGAGTTTCACTTTTTGAATTGAAAAAAGAAAAAAAAAAACTTTTGCCTGATATTCTAATTTGTTGAGAAGCACCTGTAAATGGTACCCTCCTCCCAGTATTAGTTCCAGAACAGCTTATTTGTCCTTTGTTCCCATTTCCTAGTGGCAACAGGATTTTGGAAAGCTTTACTAATGTTGATTTGTTTTAGCATCCATGCAGATGACACTAACCAATGTTAAGCAGCTCAGCTGAACATTTAGGCATAAAATGCACCAGAATTTTTTTCTAGTTCTTACAATGCTATAATAAAAATATACAGTCATTAGAAATGGAACGTACACCTTTTAAGTGTTATGGTTCATGTATCAGAACAGAAGGAAAAAAAATATCTGGTCTTTAGAAGTTCCTAAAATTTGAAAAAATTTAAGCTTAACACAACACAGATTTAGCCAAGTCATTAATTATTTAACAAAAATGGTCAAAGTACACTACATATATCAATATCTTGTACAACCACTTCTAGCAGCAAGCATTTTCTGTTTAATTTTATTCATCTCACATTGTTCTGGAGGGATTTTGACCCAGTGTTCTTGACAACATTACTTCTGTTCATTGAGGTTTGTGAGCATTCATTTGTACACAGCTCTATTAAAGGGACATTGTAATCAGAAAATGACCTATTTAGCCTAGGTTTTTATATTAAACACACTTTTTAAGGATTTGTGGCAGACGACCACGCCTGGGTAAATGGCTGCGCTCTGAGATCCCCCTTTGTGGGGTTGCACACTGAGGCTAACATCTCACTGATCGTCATGACTATTGATGACCCTGCCATATGGTTCTCAATTCTGCACTGGTAAATATTGGTCATCACGACTATTATGCCACAATCTATGCTCATGTATTGGTAGACCATGGGGACAATACCACTCATCATATTTGTACAGGAGAGGACCACCTGTTTCGTGGTTTTATCTCTAACAGTCCCCTCCCGGATCTGGGGTGTCCCCTCGGGGCACGACTACCTACCCACGAAGAATACCGCGTCTGCCCTGGAACATAGAAACAACAACCAGGGCTGACGTGGAGTGACTGGATGTGTGAGATAGTTCCTGGGGCTGTGGCCTTGGGGAACAACTAGGATACTTTTAGTCTCGGGCCCGGTTTACAGAAGCCATGGCCCAGGGTCCTGGGATCACGCCTGGGCGGCTGGCTGCACTCGGTGACCACCTTTTGTGGGGTTGCACGGTGCCGCCAATACCTCACTGGTCATCATGGCTGATAATGACTGTTATATGGTTCTTAGTTTTGAACTGGTAAATAATTGTTACCACGACTACTGTGTCACAACCTATGCTCATGTATTTGTAAACCACTGGAATTGTATTATTCACCATATCTGTATAGGAGAGGACCACCTGTTTCATGTTATATGACCTGTCCCTGGTTTGTAATTGCTTTTTTACATTCTTAAAAAATTTCTTCAATAAAAACATGTTGGAAAAAAAGAATTTGTGGCTGTGCGTTTTAACATTTTCCATATCACAATCAATTTTTGTTTTTTAAATCCTAAAATTATGCAGTTTTCAGTAGGCCTAATAGTCTAACCCTTCCTGTTCTGAAGAGAAAATTTTTCAGCAGTCTCCTCATCAGCACAGGAAGGGTTACACTAAGATGACACCAATGTGTATAGATAACACAGGTTCCACCACTCACAATAGGAGATAATCACACCTCACCCTCTCCCCATCCCTGCACACTGGGACTTCTTCTCAGGTCTCACAGCGCACCTAGAAAACTCTCCAATATAAGTCAGTCAATGGGTCTGCTTCTGTCCACAGAATCCTATGTCCATGAAGCTGCTGTAAAGTATCTCTCTAAATGCTGTTAAACCTGCTCAAAGGAGACGGCTGCCTCCATAACCACAGTTCAATTTACAGTGAACAGAATTTAAAAAGTTACAATCAGAAAATAAAAGTGGCTAAGTAGAAAATAATGTGCATCTATTCTGTTGTAAATTTGCTAGTGTGCCTGGGATCATTGCCCTGTTGCATAAACCAGTTTTAGCCAAATTTCAGCTGTTAGATAACCTCACATTTGACTAGAATAATTCGGTACACAGGAAAGTTCATGGAGTACTGAATGTCTTCTTGGTGCTTCAGTCCTTTGGGGGCAAAACAAGCCCAAACCATCACCCCTCCACCACTGTGCTTGGCAGTAGAAATGAGGTGTGCTGATATACAGTGTTTGTTTTTCAACTAAAGTCAAACTATTAGATCAACAACCTCTCTCCATAATCCATTAACCATAACCTGTAATATTTTTCAAGAAAGGCATCTAAGCCCTTCTTGAAATTGTTCAATGAATCAACCGTCACAACCTCTTATCTCACCACTCCTCTAGTTAAAAAAAAAACAAACAAAAAAAAAAAACACACTTTAGGATGGTGGTGAAACTTTTTTCCTCTAGACATTAAGGATTCCCCTTTGTCCTAGTTACAGGAAAAGATTATGCAAAAGATCTGTGTACCGTCCTTCCACATTTGTGCATGGTAATTAAATCACCTCAAAACCATATTTATTCCAAGCTGAATATATTGAGGACCAAAACTGCACACAATATTCTAGATATGCCCTCACCAGTAATTTGTAGAGAAGCAAACCTATGTTCCTCTCTTCAGCTTTTGTGCCCCTTTTTTAATACAATCCATGATTTTATCCCCAAGTCTTTTTCAGACTTCGTTTTACCCAGTAGATAATTACACCTTTCGTCCCAAGTCTTCTAGTTTGATCAGATTGCAGCTTTCCAAACTTAATGCTTCCATATTCTTTTCAGATAAAAAAAAAAAAAAAAAAAAAAATTTTCTTTAATTTTTTTTTTTTTTTTTACTGGCAACCCTTGCAAACAAGCTATACCTCATTAACTGGAATATTTAACAAGCTAAGGTTTGTAGAGTTTCAGATAAAGCACATAGGGTTTTTTTTACAGTGTTTTTTTTTAGCATTATACGGTCTGACCTTGCAGTGAATTTGCTGGGATATCCACTCCTGGGAAGATAAGCAATTGTCCTGAGCATTTTCCACTTGTGACTAATATTTCACTGTAAAATGATGGACTTCAAATGGTTTAGAAATGGCCTATAACCCTTTCCAAATTGAACAGAAGAAAGCAGTTCAGCTCACCCAAATCCAATAGGGGTATCATCCATGGAGGCATGGCCAGGTAGAGTCCACACCCTTGTTTCAAAACATAGAAAAAAATGTAACTGCAGCTACCTCCTACCCAATGAAGGCTTATTTTAAAAAATGTAAAAAAAAAAACCCCCAAAAAAACACACACACACACACACACACACCACAACACACCTTTGTTCAGACTTGAAGGGCAGCAAAAATTGCCTCTCCAAGATCATTGCTAAGGTCTTTCCTCCTGAGCCTTGTGTGAACACGTTTTAAGTGCTCAAAACTAGTAAACTGCCCAAATTTCTGTTTTTCAAAGTTTTGTCCAGGTGGTACAGGGTGCCAACTTTGCTTCACAAGTGGTTTCCTAGTGGGCTGGACACCTGCTGGAGGTGCAATTTGGAGACAGGGTCTATGTCTCAGATATGGTGGGGGTGTTCGGTCCTGCAGCCATTTTGGAAGAAAGTCCTTCAGACTATCTCGGACTGTTGTGGGACTTCTATTCCTGAATGCCCAGAAGCAGCCCTTTTGTTTATGTTTCCCTTCTCACAATCCTCCTACAAGAAATCCCTGACCCGACATCTATTACAGGCAGCTAAGACGGTGATCCCCCGCCGCTGGCATCAATCCGTCCGTCACCGCCTGGGTGGAAGAGGTGTCCACTACTCATTGTATGGAGAAGTTGATCGCCCACAGCCCCGAGGAGTCTATTAAGGTCCAACATACATGGACCCTTTATCAATCCTCCCGGGACTTTGTCTATTTTGGGGCAGGAGCCAATGATGATTGGGGTGTTCTTTTGACCTTGCCGCTCCCTTCACCCACGGGGGGGCTGGTTATGTTTGGGCCCTCGGCGGTTGAAGTATTTTTTTTACAGGGACAAACCCTTCCATTGCGTGGCATTGTGTGCGCTTTGTGCTTCTCCGGCGTCTAGTGGTGTGGACTTCCTTTCCCTTCCCTCTTTCTTCTCTCTTGTTTGTTATGATCATTGTAGTTTTGAGACCACCTAGATTTGCAGATGTTTAGAGCTTTGGTCTTCTGCGGAGGGGGGGGGGGAGCCGATTGGGCTCCACCGTCCGGCAGAGGATACTACTTATGACTCTTTTGTTTGTAGATATGTAAATTGGTGGTCATGGTGCTAGGGGCCTACCTGACGGTATTTTGCTCATTGCTTTGTCTTTTGCACTAACACTGTAGTGCCTTTGTTCATCTTGTGGTTATGTGATTATTATATGTTTACTGAAAACTGTTTAATAAAAATCTATTATAAGAAAAAATTTCTGTTTTTATAGAGGTGGTCACACTTGCTTAATTGAGGGCATTTAACTGGCAGCATGGGTTTGCTATTAGAATCTTAATTCCTATGGAAACAGTAAGGTACTACATTTTTCATGCATTACTTCTGCATTTTGACCTATTTTTTGTTGAAGATAATGACACTAAAATTTGTTGCGCTTTGTTGTTCAACTGAGATTAAAGTTCCTTAAACTTTAAGATCTTCTGAGGACCAGATTTGTTTTTTTTTTTTAATTCTGCCCTATTATGTAAAACCATAGAATTCAAATATGGTATACTTTTTTTTTCATGACTTTATACAATACAATCACCCTCTACCCTCTCATCATGCAGAGCATGCAACTAAAATAAAAAAAACAGGAAAACCTTATGTTATTTTAGGATATGGAAAACAGTTCAGTCCAGTCCTTTTAGTGACCAAGGTATTATATTTATAGAGTATAGCAACTGATACACAGTATGTTAATAATCTAAATATGGATTTGTATTACTTCTCTTGTTGCTTTCATTCATTTTTAAATCCCCATCCGTGTAATGTGGACTGATGAATAATAAATTGTTATACCATACTGGACCACTGTGTGCTTCCATAAGACAGGAAGCAAAAAACACAGTAAATCATAACATGTTCTATTACATGTAGTACTACAGAGCTATTCTGTGCTAGATATCCCGCACAGTGGTACATGGAGTAGAGTCCATAATACAGATGTGTGTAAACACTGCAAAGTGAAGAACTGTACTTCAGTCCCACCTACTAGAAACAGATTAGAGATCTATATACACACAAAAAACCATAGGGAAAAAAAGTAGTTAGGATTTGTAGGTTTTCTCAGTGTAACAAACCTGCTTGTATCAGATCACCGTTAACACATCTTAAAATTAAATACAAATTCATATATTACAGTTTTATGCTGGGGGGGAACTAAATGCATGGTTCTAAAGCAAAGAGTGTTATAGGGCTTAAAATTAAACAACGTTTTCCTTACCCATGTACAGATGGTCCTCATTGGGGTCATCCAGCACCTAGCAACAGAAGAGAAGAAGCAGGACAAAGTCATGGGACATTAAAAGCAACATAATATTCATGAAGCCAGATTTTCTGGTATGAATAGGTTTACTATATCCATTCATCTATTTTAATACAAAGTACTGAAACAGGTGTTGCAAATATCAGTGTGTCTTATTGTCTTGAAATTCAGGACAAGCACTGAGCAATCCCTGCCCTTAAAGGGAATGTGTCCTCCCAAAATTACCAATTGTTTAACATTTAAAAAAAAAAAAAAAGTTGTGTGTGTTTATATCCATATTATTAGGTTTAAAAATCCTGAAATGCTGCAGTTTTCACTTTGGCCACTAAGCCTAATAATAGTCTGACACTTCCTGTTCTGTAGAGAGATATTTTCAGCAGTCTCCTCATTATCAGCACAAGCAGGGTCAAACTGAAAGGTGACACCAATGTGTATAGATAACACAGGATCCACCAGTCACAACAGGAGATAGTAACAGCTCCCACTCTCTCCCTCCACACTGACTTCTTTCCAAATCACAGAGCATGCCTAGAAAACTCTCCTATAGAAGTCAATGGGACTGATCCAGCTCACAGGCTCCTATGTCTATGAAGATGCTGCAAAGCATCTCTCTAAATGCTGTTAAAGCAGTGCAGGCAAGAATGCTATCCCCACAATCATATATAGACAACCAAATTGAGAAATCTATAATCAGAAAAAAAACAGCTAAGAAGAAAATGATATGCATTAGTGTCTTGATTTAATAAGTTAAAAAATATATATATAATAATAATAAAATTAATAATAATTCGGGACAGATTCCCTTTCACAAGAGTCACAACTCCCCCTCCCTGCCCCACAGTGACTTCACAGGTCACAGTCATGTCCAGAAAACTGTCCTATACAAATCAGCAAGTCTTTTCCTGTTCACAGACTCCTATGCCCATACACAGTGGGGAAAATAAGTATTTGATATACTAGCGATTTTGCAAGTTTCTCCACCTACAAAAAAAAAAATGGAGAGTTCTGTAACTTATCATACGTACATTTCAACTTTGAGACTCAGGCTCTGAAAATCTAAAAAAAAATGCAATAAAAACACACATTGTATGATTTTTAAATAATTAATTTACCTTTTATTGCATAAGTATTTGATACAATAGGAAAAAAAAGAACTTAATATTTGGTACAGAAACCTTTGTTTGCAATTACAGAGGTCAGACATTTCCCTTATTTCTTGACCAAGTTTGCACACACTGCAGCAGCAATATTGCCCCACTCCCCCATACAGATCTTCTCCAGATCTTTAAGATTTTGGGGTGGTTGCTGGGCTACAATGAGTTTCAGCTCCCTCCAAACATTTTCAATTAGGTCCAGGACCAGGACCTTGAAATTCTTCTTACAGAGCCAATTCTTAGTTGCCCTGGCTGTGTGTTTCGGGTCATTGTCCTGCTGGAAGACCCAGCCACAACCCATCTTCACTGCTCTTACTGAGAGGTGGTGGGTGGCCAAAATCTCACGATACATGACCCCATCCCTTCTCTCTTCAATAGCTTGCAGTTGTCCTGTCCCTTTTGCAGAAAAGCACTCTCAAAAGTATGATGGTTCCACCCCCATGCTTCACAGTTGGGATGGTGTTCTTGGACATTTACTCATCCTTCTTCTTCCTTCAAACACAGTGAGTAGAGTTGATACCAAAAAGTTCCATTTTGGTCTCATTTGACCACATGACCTTCTCCCATGCCTCAGCTGGATCATCCAGATAGTCATTGGCAAATTACACATGGGCGTGGACAAGTGCTGGTGTGAGCAAGGGGGCCTTGCATGCCCTGCAGGATTTTAATCCATGATGGTATAGTGTTTTACTAGTGGTAATCTTTCAGACTGTGGTCCCAGCTCTATTCAGGTCATTGACCAGGTCCTCTCATGTAGTTCCGGGCTGATTTATGGCCTCTCATAATCGTGCATATCTTGCATTGAACTAGAGCGGGGAAGATTGCCAGTCATCTTGTGTTTCTTCCATTTTCTAAACAGTTGTTGCCTTCTCACCAAGCTTGCCTATTGTCCTGTAGCCCATCCCAGCCTTGTGCAGGTCTACAATTTTGTCCCTGGTGTCCTTAGACAGCCCTTTGGTCGGTGGAGAGGTTAGAGTGTGATTGAGTGTGTGGACAGGTGTATTTTATAATGTTAATAAGTTCAAACAGGTGCAATTAATACAGGTAATGAGTGCTGAGTAGAAGCGCTTCTTAAAGAAAAACTAACAGGTCTCTGTGAGCCAGAATTCTTGCCGATTGGTAGGGAATCAAATACTTATTTCATGCAATAAAACGCAAATTAATTTAAAAAAAAAATCATACAATGTAATTTAAAGACCTCTCCATCTTTTGTAGGTGGGAAAACTTGCAATATTTCCAATGTATCAAATACTTACTTTCCCCACTGTAGCTGCTTTAATGCATCTCTGTAAATGCTGTTAAAACCAGTTCAGGAAAAAGGATAGCGCCCATAATCATGTACAGATAACAGAATTGAGACATTTACAAATCAGAAAATAAATCCCGTTAACAAAAAAAGCATATGCATCAGTATCTTGTTTTAATTAGTAAAAAAAAATGTCATAAAGAAACTTTTTATCATGTGTAAATGTAGTTCTGTAGAAAAGGGTATGTGCTTTGTACTGCATATATAAAGATGCATATAACTACAGATTCTGAACTAATTACTGATTTTACACAAAGTCAGCCAACACTCAACAACATCTGCTTTGCCAATAAGAACTGCAGCCAAAATACAGTAGTTCTATAAAATTATATCAGTCACCACGAACATAAAAAAGTTAACATGAGACCAACCACTATGGCTGGGTCACTCTAAACTCCAAAACTACTGATGTCAGAGATTGAAGCTTTAGTTTCTGGTGAACAAAAGTGGATTCAAGTTTAGATCGAAAGGTTTCTAGTTAAATTAAGGACTGGAAAACTTTTTTAGAGTGAATCATGGATGACATTCTAGCTGATTAAGGGTGATTTCTGAGCAACTGCAATTTTATACATGTGATCAATGGGGTCAATGGCAATAGCTTGGGTGATCATTACCCTGAGGTCTAGACTAATTATGTATTTAATGCCACAATCCCTTGTGGTGTATGGCAGCCAATTGATTAATTTTTAACATATCTTAGACATAAAAGCAGATGGTCTATAATCAGACTCCTCCACATATTATATTACATAGTATGCAAGGCTGAAAAAAGAAAGATGTCCATCCAGTTCATTCTATTGTGCTATAGTTTTTATCTAGAGGAAGTCAATTGTCCTCATTTTAGGGGAAAAAAATTCTGGCAATCGGAATAAATCCCTGGATCAACACCCCTTCTCCAGAGTCCTAGTTACTTTAACTTGTTATATTATTGCACTCTAGAAATGCATCCAAGCCCTTTTTGAACTCTCTAAGTGAGTTCACCATGACTAGTTTCTCTGGCAGAGAGTTCCACAGTCTTACTGCTCTTACAGTAAAGAATCCATTTCTATGTTTGTGTAGAACCTTTCTTTCTTCTCGGCATAGAAGATGCCCCCTTGTTCTGGATACAGTCCTGGGTATAAATAAATCTTGAGAAAGATCTCTATATTGACCTTTGATATAATTTATACATATTTATTATGCCCCTTAGAATAAGTCTTTTCTCTAAACTAAAGAACCCTAATCTTGCTAATCTTTTTCGGTATTGTAGTCCACCAAGTTTTTTTTATTATTTTTGTTGCCGGCCTTTGAACCTGTTCAAGCTCTACAATGTCTTTCCTGTGCACTGGTGCCCAAAACTGTCCACAATATTCCATGCGTAGACTGACCAGTGATTTGTATAATAGGAGAACAATGTTCTCATTGTCTGCATCTATGCCCCTTTTAACACACCCCATAATCCTGTTGGTCTTGGCAGCTGCTGCCTGACACTGGCTGCTGCAATTAAGTTTACCGTCTACCAGGATCCACAAGTCCTTCTCCATTTTAGTTTTAACCATTGTTTTTCCGTTTAACAAATAATCATGGAATGAATTTTTCCTTCTTATGTGCATAACCTTGCATTTATCGGTGTTAAATCTCATCTGCCAATTCTCTGCCCAGGCCTCCAACTTATCCAGATCCCTTTGTAATATAACATTATCCTCTATTGTGCTGATTACTTTACAGAACTTAGTATAATTAGTATAATTTTCAAAGATTAATATTCTCCTTTGCAATCCTTGTGTAAGGTCAGTAATGAATGTATTAATGAGAATAGGGCCCAATGCCTACCCCTATGGTAACCCACTAGTAACAGGGACCCAGTCAGAGTATGTACCTTTAATCACCACCCTTTGTTTTCTATCACTGAGCCAGTTACTTACCCACTTGCAAATATTTTCCCCTAGTCCAAGCATTCTCATTTTACTTACCCACCTTTTATGTGGCACAGTATCAAATGCTTTAGAAAAATCTAGGTATGAGACATCCAAAGCTTCACTTCAATTGAGTCTAGAACCAACCTCCTCATAGAAGCTGATGAGTTTAGTTTAACAGGACCGATCCTTCATAAACCCATGATGGAACGGAGTTATACATTTACTTTCAGTGTGATACTCAGTTATAGAATCACTTAGAATTCCCTCAAACAATTTACCTACAGCAGAGGTTATACTTTCTGGCCTATAGTTTCCAGGATCACTTTTTGACCTCTTATTTGAATATTGACACCACATTTGCTATCCGCCAATCCTTTGGGACATGCCCAGTCATTATGAAGTCCATAAATATTAAAAACAGGGGTCTGTGTATCACATTACTTAATCCCCTTAGGACACGGGGTATATATCATCAGGACCTGGTGATCTGTTTATTTTAATCTTCTTAAGGCGGAGCTGCACTTCTTCATGGGTTACACAGGAAACATTTAAGGTGGAAGAAACTAGATGGTGCTGTCATCAGTCCTGCTAAGCCTATAGGAGCAGTGCAACAGTGTAGGATATTCTTATACTACTAGATGGTGATGTCATTGAATAACATCAAAGACCTGTGGGGAAGCAGGCAAAGACATCAACATCGCCTCCCTTGGGTAATTCTTAGAGCAAAAATGTAGAAGCCTCAGCTAATTGCCATTATGATTTACTTAAAAAGTCTCTACTGTGTGTGTCTGCTAGATATGAATGTCGGCTTGCATAGTGATAATCCATTGTCACTGAAGCTGCACAGAATATCCTCTTAGGTTATGTCTACACAGCACTGGATTTTGGACAGTTTTTCAGTGGATTCAGCATTTTGAATCTGCCGAAAATCCGACCATACCCAGCAATGTGTAGCCCTCAATAGAAAATTTGTGTTGTAGTCTACACAGCACAGATTATTTTTTTACTGGCGATTTCCAAAACCTAAAAGCGTCCAGCGGAACATAGAACATGTATATTCCGCCAGACCACCGTCGGATTCCCAGAGCCCCAATGTACCGGGACAGCAGGAATCCGAAATCTGTCTGCGCTTTTGCGCAAAAAAAAAAAAAAAAAAACACAAAAAAATGCAGTGCGGCGTGGTCCAGTGACGTGAAAATGCCGTTGGATTTCAGGAGGGATTTTCAAATTGCTGTATAGACCTACCCTTACTGCTGCTACCTTTTATTTATGTGCTAATGATTAAAATTAGTGCAGGACAGAGAATAGAGACGACTGTGCTACTTTGAGTCAGTGCAGATCACTTGGTTTGTTCTCGGTGTCATCACTAAAAAATGGTCTGGATGCCATACTGACTCCTAGGCTTTTAGACAAATGTTCCACTGCCCCCACTTTGTAAACCAACTACTGTATCTATATACACCCACACAGATATACACGCAAATGCAAGCAAACTAAATCTATTCATGTAATACAGTGACTGGGACAGTTAATTACACCAGGACTGCTTGTGATTGGTGTTTGCTTTATATCAAATAGTTGTACAGTTTTCTATCTCAGCCGCCAAATAAGTAGCCAACATAAGTGAGACACTGTCTGACAATTTCATTTATCTTCTGATAATAATGTGAGCACTGGCTTACACACCCCCAGCTATGGTGAATGTGACTGCTATCTATGATCTGAAATGTTTACACAAGGTAAATTGCTCTCCAGTCCAGACCTGGAAAACATCATTAGGACCTGCAATGAGCAGAGACATCATTTTGTACACTTTGTAAAATATATTGTGCATGTGAGGTCTTAATACAAAGGCACAAGCTTAAAATGAGCAAAGCAGACAGACAGTGTAGAGCAGTAAGAACAAAAAAAAGAAGCAAAACGTATTTAATTTGTCATCTATCACCGATTTTATCTACACAAAGGCAATTATCCTTATAACTGGCCTGTATAAAGTGGTCTTTGAAGGACAATAACCACAAATGTATTTTTTGTGTTGTATAATAGTTTAATTTTCTGCATACATTTTACACATTCTTAGGAGGTAAAAAAAAAAAAAAAAAAAAAAAAAAAAAAGAGTAAGGCCATGTCCCCACGGCACCGGTTTGCAGACGGTTTTTCAGACAGTTTGCGGTTTTGCAGACTTTCTGAAAAAACGGCCGCCAGATAAAAACACCGGGCAACTATGGAAAACCCGCGTAGCAATCCCCACTGCCCTGGTTGTTCATTCTTCCGTCCGGTTTTCGGACGGTTTATTAACATATCAATATGAAGGGGGAGGGCTTTTCTCCGCTCATCGGGGAGAAAAGCCCTCCCCTGGCAGCTGTTGGGACGGCACTAAAACAAGACAAATACCGGTTGGATAAACCGACCGGTATTTGTCCTTTGCCGTGGGGATGAGCCCTAAGTCTTACGCACAAAGGTGCTTGTTGCCGCCAGATATCCGGCATTGAATCCCTAGGGACTGTAATGATAAGTTCACATGACTGATTTTGGATGGCGTTTTTGGAACATTTCATCATCCACAAAAGCCTACAAAACGCCTGCAGTTCATTTTCCTATGTAAAACAGCGTTGTAATTCACACACAACAATATCTTTACGCACGTTTTAGGTGCTTCTTTGGACCATGTTTTGGGCATGTCAATCCTTGAAGCGTTTTAAAGGCTGAAAATCCCTATAGGAATCAATGGACAGCTTTGAAACCTCATCCAAAACCTCTGTGCGGCTTTTTCTCTGGCTCTTAATTTATATGGGTGTTTCCCAAAGAAAACAAGCGTTGGAAAGCCTTGTCCAAAACCTCATCTTAAACAGCGCTGCAAAACTTTGTCGGAAACCACAAGGAAACACCTCGTCAAAACCTTGTCTGAAAAGTACTTTTTTGAGGCGTTTTTAGGCGAGATTTTGATACCAATTTGGACTCTGAAAACGTAGCATCCAAATCAGCCGTGTGAACTTACACTTAGGCTGAGCCCACACAGCAAAGTGCAAACTGCGTCCAAAATCCTACGGCAATTTCAAATTGCTGGACCGCACCGCTGTTTTTGTGCGCAAAAAAAATTGGTCAGATTTCAGATTCCCAGCAACCCAGTACTTTGGGGCTGCGGGAATCCAACGGCAGTCCGGTGGAATATACAACATGTTCTATACTCCGCAGCCCTGGTTTTAGGTTTCCCTCAGTAAAAAATCCATGCTGTAGTCTCTATTGAGAGCTACACAGCACAGGTTACATTGGATTCCGTATTTAGAATCCGCCTTTTACCTAAGCGGTGTAGCCTTAGGGTGCTTTCACAGGGGACAGAATGGGTTTTTTCCTCCATGCAAAGTGTACAGCAAAGTGGATACAATGTTAAGAAATCTCATCCACACTTTACAGGGTGAAAAAAAAAATGACAACAAAATTGACCTACAGTGATGATCTTCAAGGGGTTCTCCACTTTGGACAATATTTGCTAGAAAGGCCCTTTGAAACTGTCCCCAGTTTGGAACCCTAGCAACAAGCTGTAATTTGCGGGGAAATCTGGCCATAAGAATACGGTTTCCCTGCAGTGACACCACAGGGGAAATTAAGTATTACACAATGTCCATTTAAATCAATAATGTGTTAATTGTAATGCAGGACAAAGCTGTCCTTTTCATGGCATAAAATAGCACATTATTTTGCGTTATTATTCACATTATTTGTGACAAAGGCTCCTAACGGAACCTCTGACCAGGTTTTCAATCAGACCTTTGAGCACATTCACTCAGCAGGCATGGAGGAAGACAATAGGAATGCCAAATAGTAAGAAAAGACCCAAACCAACATACAGTAAGGGCTTGTTCACACGGCGTTTTAACTCCGTGTTCACATCCGCTTTTTAGATCAGTCTCGGGACTGACAGAACGGACCCAGAGATGGATCTAACAATTAGCAGTGAGATTATCACTGCGGGCTATAAGGAACACACAGCGGCATTCACATGAGAGATTGCCGCTGCGTGTTTCCATAGCGCAGCTCGGGTCCGTCTTTGAAAGAAATGACATGCAATTCTTTCAAAGACGGAGCCGACAGGCAGGAGGGAAATGCGCAGCGGCGATCTCTCATGTGAATGCCGCTGCGTCCTCCTCATAGACCGCAGTGATAATCTCACTGCTAATTGTTTAGATCCGTCTCTGGGTCAGTCCGGTCAGTCCCAGAGACGGATCTAAAAAGCTGATGTAATACGGAGTGAAAACTCCATGTGAACAAGCCCTTAAGGTTCATTTCACACCACATATTTTTTCTGCATCCTTTGGAAACATTTTCTTCCAAAAATGCATATTGTGTTAATTAAACATGTTCCTGCCCAGCAATGTAACAGTACATCGAAAGTGGGAGTATATCCAGAACACCGAGAAAGAAACCTGCAATGAATGGAGTCTTAGACGCACACTTGGCTGATCTACATTTCATAGCGAGTGGCTGATCATCTTTTTTCGTACCAGTACACATAGATAGGACTTTATTATTGTTCTTTTTACAGACATAGCTATAAGACTCTTGATCCTTTTAGCGACAGTAAATTGACGGCGTATTAAAGCCTGTTTCTCGTAAGTAATGAAACCGTTTTATATGGCTGCAGTTTAATTTATAATATTCTATTGCACTTACGAAAACCAGGCTAATCAGGCGCCACTTATTCTGACTTCGCATAGAGCTCATCCCGTTTGCACGTTTCCAAGGTAACGCATGTAGGATCTACTGTAGTGGTCTCTATAGCATTTCTAATTAACCCCCAAAAGCCCTTCAGTGCTGCAGGGGCAACATGGGCACTGGCACTCCCACTGATAGATATGGGCATTAGTAACAGGTGGAAACTGAAATGCTCTGCTTCACAGATGTTCCATCATGAAAAGGGTCATCACAGCTTTCTGTAATATTAGATGATACACATACATTTAATGTTATCTGCTGCTGAATCCATGACTGCAAGGGTTCGACAAAATTATATCAAGAGATTTCATGTGATATTTTTCCTCCTTGGGTAGGATGTGTTTCACCTTGCTACTGATTATCCTGAGCTGTGCTAGGGCAGGAAGAAAAGTACAATAGGCAGCGATGTGTTTGGGGCAAGCGGCTGTGATTATTTGTGATAAAATATTATATTGTGGCAAAACTGCTCCTGAATCAAACCCTTGCCACTCCACTGTAATAAAATGGATAAATCAAACCCATCAGGTTTCACCTCCATATCAGGTCTCACTATCAAGTCAATTCTAATAAATCTGTAGAATAGAATACCAGCTTTCCCCTGATGTAAAAAATACAATATAAGATTCCTTTCTATTGAGCTAAACAACGAACAGAATATTTGGCAATCTTACCACATCTTGGAATTCCGTATACACAATCATTGTTTTACCCTTTATTTGCTCTTCTAGTAAATCATTTTTTTTATGGAAATTCTTTCTGGATTGAGCATACCTAGTTGATCAAAAGAACACTTGCGTCCAGGTTGCTGCACTTACTTAGAACTCTTCCTGTCAAAGTCCATATCTATATCATCAGTCTCCTTCAAAACAAGGTACCAGCTTTTATGTAGGATGGACCATGCCCTTTTGACATTTATGTTCACTTTGTATTTCGTAAAACCTGATGAGGTTCCTAGTGCTTCAAACATTATCAAATATATCAAGGGGGATGATAGCTTCCTTGACTAGACAACTCCTTAAACATGCTGTTAGAAGTGTACCTAATTTAACAGATATTTCTTCCCATTTAATCTTAAGTATGACTCCAACACTATTTGATACCTAATTTTCTTACACCTTCCCTTATACATCCTACACAAATAGCTCCAAGAACGCCTCTCTCACCAAACTGAGATACTCCCACGAACATATTAAACCACAAAAAATTGGAGCACCATCTCAATAAAAAATACAAAATTCTTTAACATCTTACATAAACCATAACAAAAAAAATCTAAAAAAACATACGTAAAACAAGAGGACAACCAATACAAAAAAGGGGGCACAGCAAAAGTAGAGACATATGATCCTATGTAACCAATATATAGGCTATAAAGTGTCAGTAGTGCCAGCACAAAAATACCAAAAGCTTAACATACATCATTGACCAGAAAAACTGGACCGTCAAGCTCTACTGCGCTTGGGCCGGAATGCGCATTTCCGGTCATGCGCACAAGCATAAGATAGACGGCGGAACGAAGGGAAAGGACTAGTCAGATCACGACGCAGGCGCACAGTGCCTGCATGTGAACGTGTACTTAATAAGAATAGATAATATATAAACAAATGAATACCCAGATGGAATGAAGGACAGAAAAGACCTACAATAGTGTTAATGATATGTGCATATGAGTGAATGGATGAGAAAAGTGACATAAATAAGAAGTCAAATACATGACAGTGATAAAATGGTAAAATACACTGTGAAAATATAAACAATGTAAAAACGTATTTATACGTGAAATAAAAACGTGAATATACAAACATACATGAATATCAAAATATATATACATATTATACACACACAAAAAAATTCTTATTTATGTCACTTTTATGGCACATGCGCAGTAGAGCTTGACGGCCGGAGGTGGGGCACGGTCTTCTCCGATTCACGGCGCAGACGCCGAATGTGTATGCTGCGATCAGGTGAGCTCTGTTAAGATAATGGTGTTGGATAGATATATATATATATATATATATATATATATATATATATATATAAACATATATATCATCTATGGGACAGTAAGTCTGTTGTCCACTGAAGAAGCCTGTTGTTGGCGAAACGCGTCGGGACGGGGTCACAGCGACATCTACCTCCCCCCCTCTATATGGGTAATATGACTTGTTTATGATGGTCTCTTATAGTAGATTTGACCAAGTCGTTTCATTGGCCCATTATAGTTAGTGTTGGGTGTGAGGTAGTTATATCACACGTTACATACCTTATTGGTTAAAGTGCATAGCAACCTCAATACGAGACTATATAACTCTATGAGTTACTCATTTACTGTATATACCAGTTTTTCTGGTCAATGATGTATGTTAAGCTTTTGGTATTTTTGTGCTGGCACTACTGATACTTTATAGCTTATATACTGGTCACATAGGATTATATGTCTCTACTTTTGCTGTGCCCCCCTTTTTTTGTATTGTTTGTCCTCTTTTTTACATATGTTTTTTTTATTTTGATTTTTTGTTATGGTCTATGTAAGATGGTAATAAAGAATTTTGTATTTTTTATTGAGATAGTACTCCATTTTTTTGTGGTTTAATAATACCTTCCCTACCTTTATACATAAACTATATAAAGAGACACAAATGCATGTTTTTCACACCGATATGAAACCAGAAAAAACTTTACCCGTTTCAGGTCAATTAGGAACCAAAATTATTTATATTTGCCAAATACCATAATAATGAGAGAGAGAATATAAGGCATTTTTATTATTTTCTGAAAAGTCAAAAGTTTCCATACATTTCCATTAGTATTTGGTAGCATTGCACTTAAACTGTATGACTCGGGTTAAATGTTTTGAACATCCTTCCACAAGCTTCACACAATAGTTGGTAGGAATTTTGTAGGTGGCCTTGCTCACACCTGCCTTTTCAGCTTTGCCCATAAAATTTCAATAGGATTGAAATCAGGGCTTTGTGATGTCCACTCCAAAACATTGACTTGGTTATCCTTAAGCCACTTTGTAATCAGTTTGACAGTATGCTTCGGGGCATTGTCCATTTGGACAATTTCTGCCCAAGCTTTAACTTCCTAATTGATGTCTTGAGATTTTGCTTCAGTATTGCCACATAATCTTCTTTCCTCATGATGCCATATATTTTGTGAAGTGCTCCAGTCCCTCCTGCAGCAAAACAACCCCACAACATGATACTGCCACCCCCATGTTTCACAGTTGGGATGGTGTTCTTAGGCTTCCAAGCTTCTCCTTTTCCCTCTAAACGTAATGATTATCATTATGGCCAAACAGTTCAATGTTAGTTTTGTCAGACCACAGGACATGTCTCCAAAAATGTAGGTCTCTGCTCCTGTGTGCATTTTCAAACATTTATCTGGCTTTTATATGTTTATTTTGGAGTAATGATTTCTTCCTGGCAGATGTTGCAAATAAACCACTCAGAAGCTTCCAAAGACATATCATATGGGCTGTCCCAAATTGTTTAAGGGCATAGTAATCAGGGCTGTGGAGTCGGTAAGCCAAAGCTCCGACTCCAACTCCGACTCCTGGCTCCTCAATTTGCCTGACACAGACTCCCGATTCCGACTCCTACTCCCTCATATATGGCACATGTTTAAGTGATAACTTTACTGTAGTAAAATGCTAACATCAGGCTTTTTATCATCTTATGATACAATAATCAAGCTATTTAGGTAGAACATACACTGACAAGCAAAAGGGTAACAATAGTTTGAACTTTTGGCTTTCAGGCTCCATATCTTACCATCCACTACAGATTTGACCATGAGGCTCCTATCATTTTATAGACAATCATCTTACCTATCATATACATCTATTTTTTAGTATAAGCATCTGCTTAGTTCTGCAGATTCTTGTCATGTAACTGCATGGTTACTGTTTTGCTCCTAAAAATCAAAATTTTGCTTTCAGCTCTGCCTGAATCCTTCTGGGCTCTGGATCAGATTCAAGCACATCTTAACCAAAATCTGATCCCAGGTCTCTTCTACATGAATACAGCTTTTTCTTCATCTCTAATGGTATGCTCACACAGTGTACTGCAGAGCGTACAATACGCGCCGCAGTACACCGTGTTTCTGGAGCTTGCGCTGATCAGCACGTACTCACGAGGCGCGGGGGAGCCGGCAGTACTCGAGTGTATGAAGTAACATCTTGTAGGACACGGACATATAGCTCAGCATTGAGGTCACCATCCATCCTGGTCAAATATCCAACATCTTTGGCTGTGACCCCTCCCCATATCCTCAGGCTTCTTCCACCGAACCGGACAGTTCTTCCAGCTTCTCGATCCATTAGCCCCCTTCTCCCTTGATCTTCCTATGTGCCCCCATCATAGCCCGGTCTATTGACTTTCATCTCAACGCTCTAAATCATCTGTTTCCAATCTTCCATTTTTCGTACTTTTTGGCAAACTTGAGCCGACGCTTCTTATGACGAGATTGAAGTTGCATCTTCTTCCCCTATTTTCAGGCCATTATTCCAGACGTAAGGAATGTGTATTGCACGGTGCTATTAGGAAACGTGAGAACAGGTTGTCTATTGTCCCACCACCAGGAGCAAAACAGTAACAATGCAATTACATGAGAAGAATCTGTAGAACTCAGTAGATGCTAAATAGTTGAAGGTAAAAGTTATGTATGAGAGCCAAGATGATTGTCTATAAAATGATGGGAGTCTCATGTTGAAAGCTGTAGTGGACGGTGAGATATGGAGCCTGAAAGTCACAAGTCCAAAACATTGTTACACTTTTGCTTTTTGATGTAAAATATATTTATAGGATATGACTTTCGAACACAAAAAACTTTAATAAATTGTAAATATGAAGTCAAAAATTTTGCTGATATGTGTTTGCTATGGGAGCAGAATCTTTCCCCTGGGGCAGCGCTTTGCCTGCTCCATGTCATCAATTACACTCCTCATGTGATGAGGCTGAAGATATGGGAGCAGTAGCACTGGCCAGACCCAATTCCTCTTGCTCTTTGCACTGCATTGAACTAACTGGACCAATTTATTATATACAGTCATATGAAAAAGTTTGGGCACCCCTATTAATCTTAATTATTTCTAGTTCTAAATATTTGGGTGTTTGCTACAGCCATTTCAATTTGATATATCTAATAACTGATGGACACAGTAATATTTCCGGATTGAAATGAGGTTTATTGTACTAACAAAATGTGCAATATGCATTAAACCAAAATTTGACGGGTGCAAAAATTTGGGTACCCTTATCATTTTATTGATTTGAATACTCCCATCTACTTTTTACTGACTTTCTGAAGCACAACATTGGTTCTGTAACCTCACTGAGCTTTGAACTTCATAGCCAGGTGTATCCAATGATGAGAAAAGGTATTTAAGGTGGCCAATTGCAAGTTGTTCTCCTATTTGAATCTCCTGTGAAGAGTGGCATCATGGTGTCCTCAAAACAACTCTCAAATGATCTGAAAACAAAGATTGTTCAACATAGTTGTTCAGGGGAAGGATACAAAAAGTTGTCTCAGAGATTTAACCTGTCAGTTTCCACTGTGAGGAACATAGTAAGGAAATGGAAGACCACAGGGACAGTTCTTGTTAAGCCCAGAAGTGGCAGGCCAAGAAAAATATCAGAAAGGCAGAGAAGAAGAAAGGTGAGAACAGTCAAGGACAATCCACAGACCACCTCCAAAGAGCTGCAGCATCATCTTGCTGCAGATGGTGTCACTGTGCATCGGTCAACAATACAGCACACTTTGCACAAGGAGAAGCTGTATGGGAGAGTGATGCGAAAGAAGCCGTTTCTGAAAGCACGCCACAAACAGTCGCCTGAGGTATGCAAAAGCACATTTGGACAAGCCAGCTTCATTTTGGAAGAAGGTCCTGTGGACTGATGAAACAAAGATTGATTTGTTTGGTCATACAAAAAGGCGTTATGCATGGCGTCCCAAAAACACAGCATTCCAAGAAAAACACTTGCCAACCACTGTAAAATTTGGTGGAGGTTCCATCATGCTTTGGGGCTGTGTGGCCAATGCCGGCATCGGGAATCTTGTTAAAGTTGAGGGTCGCATGGATTCAAACTCTGTATCAGCAGATTCTTCAGAATAATGTACAAGAATCAGTGATGAATTTGAAGTTACGCCGGGGATGGATATTTCAGCAAGACAATGATCCCAAACACAGCTCCAAATCTACTCAGGCATTCATGCAGAGGAACAATTACAACGTTCTGGAATGGCCATCCCAGTTCCCAGACCTGAATAGCATTGAACATCTGTGGGATACTTTGAAGCGGGCTGTCCATGCTCGGCGACCATCAAACTTAACTGAACTTGAATTGTTTTGTAAAGAGGAATGGTCAAAAATACCTTCATCCAGGATCCAGGAACTGATTAAAAGCTACAGGAAGCGACTAGAGGCTGTTATTTTTGCAAAAGGAGGATCTACTAAATATTAATGTCACTTTTCTGTTGGGGTGCCCATACTTTTGCACCGGTCAAATTTTGGTTTAATGCATATTGCACATTTTGTGTTAGTACAATAAACCTCATTTCAATCCGAAAATATTACTGTGTCCATCAGTTATTAGATATATCAACTTGAAATGGCTGTTGCAAACACCCAAATATTTAGAACTAAAAATGATTAAGATTAATAGGGGTGCCCAAACTTTTTCATGACTGTATTTTAGGAGTCGGTCCATTTTTTTACCGACTCCAACTCAGACTCCGACTCCTGCAAAATGGGCACCAACTCCGACTCCACAGCCCTGAAATCCTAGTGTATGTAAACTTTTGACTTTGCAAAAAGTAATAAAAATACCTTAAAAAATGCTCTCTCATTCTGGCATTTGGCAAATATAAATAGTTTTGGTAATCCAATTAACTTAAAACAGGTAAGGTTTAATTTGATTTCATGTCAGATACTGAGAAAAACATGCATATGTGTCTTTTTATACAGTATATTGTATGTAAACTTCTGGCTTCAACTGTATATACCCTAACAGTTAGGCACAATATAAAATATTCTGATATGTTAACCTTCCAACATTTGTCATCAATTTTGGAGCAACACAATTCATTATCCCCCCCCCCCCCCACACACACACACCACCCTGGGTTCAGACAATTATAATTGCTTTAAAAAGGTGGTGGTCAAATAGGTTTTGGTTTTTTTTATTTAAAAAAGTCCCCCTCTACCTCTGGAATGTAGTCATTTTATGACATCCGAAAGATTTTTTTGCTCCCTTTAATTGAAGAATTGGCTTTTTTATATATTCCCAACACAGGCGTTTCAAGCTCATTCTCCCAATTCAAGAAGACTAGTGAGTCATTTCCAAACTGAGGACTTCTAATTAAATACTATGGATGGCTACTTAGTAACCACATACCATCACCTAGTTAGCAAATGGCTCCAAGAATTTGGTCTGACATGGGACCTGCAGCTTAGTGATCCGTCTGGAAGACCATTTTGTATGAAGACACTTAACCCCTTGTCAACTACCTAGCAACCTGTTTTTATGAATTTTTTTTTTTTTTTTTTATTTTTTTTACAGGGAACATAGAAAATATATTGT
The DNA here is from genome assembly GCA_025379985.1 of Phyllomedusa bahiana. Classification (NCBI taxonomy): domain Eukaryota; kingdom Metazoa; phylum Chordata; class Amphibia; order Anura; family Hylidae; genus Phyllomedusa; species Phyllomedusa bahiana. Next base: position 145,373 of record JAODAL010001417.1, read on the forward strand.
GGATCTGCCCTAAACTTACCAAGGATTTGGTCTAATTCTGGATTAGCATATGCAAAAATTCCAACAAGGCACTATTATACCTCCAACTACAAAGACTTACCCATTCTCAGTTTAAACGATTTACCTATGTCATATTAGCAACTAACCCTAATCATTAAATCACGCAAAGTAAAGTTAATGGGAATGCGCTCACCATGCAAGTCCGTGTACGGCTATAGTAGAATGAGACGTCCAGCACTGCCTCTGGCTCTCCTTCACTCCGGATCCTGACCGCCAGCCACGGCCCCAAAGACAAAATCCAAAAGGAAAACAACGGGTCCAGCGATGGATAATCTTTAAGCCAAGTTTACTTGTATGAAGGCACAGATAGGAGGGTACAGACAGGGATAAAGCACCGACGCCTTTTGGGCGTATACGGTCGCCCTTGTTCACGGTATGCTTTCACAAACAAAATGACATTCTTAAATAGTTAAAAACGGGGGGTGGTCTTGTGATGACATCACTTCCTCCCGCATCCAAAGTGTATTGCACATAAACAGCTCACCTGTGTTACAAACAGGAATAAAATGCATGACAACATATGATAATATATCAATCAATAGATGTATGCCAAGTCAAAGCGGCTATTAAGACCCTGTTGAGCACGTGTATCTAGCTTATAAATCCATGCAGCTTCACGTATGCGCATCATATGTTGGCGATCCCCTCCATTTTTGGGTGGTTTAATTCTTTCCATTCCGTAGCAGCATAAGCTATCGACTGATCCTCCGTGGACCTCTACAAAGTGCTTCGCTGCACCAGAATGGGAGGGGAGGCCCTGCTTAATGTGAGTGAGATGTTCTGAAATGCGATTTTTCATCTTACGTATTGTGCTGCCAATGTATAATTTATGACATATAGTACACTCAATGGCATAGATTACATACTCAGTATCACAATTAATGAACTCCTTGATACTGTAATTTTTGTTGGTATGTTCCATGTCATTGAATGTGTCTCTCATGTTTGCAAATTTACATGTACCACATCTCTTTTGACCACAGGGGAAGAAACCTTTACACGAGAGCCAGGTATCTTTTTTCTTATTTCTGTGAAGCAGCTAGGGGATATGTGGTTACCTATAGTACAATTTCTCCAAGCTACAAAACCTATTCCCATATCCACTATACTCGCTGTTAAGGGGTCTTGTCTTAGGATACCAATGTTTTTATAGAAAATCTGTTTGATTTGGTTGAATTCTACGCTATACTTCGTTGTGCATGCAATAGCTCCTTTCTTTTCGTTAGGCTTTTTTTCTTTCTCTATTAATAAATCTGCCTGTGTCTTGTTCTGCATTTTTACTCTTGCTTTTTTTAGTTGATTCTTAGTATAACCTCTTTTCTTCAACCTTTGATCTATAATATCAGTTTGGTTGATATAATCCTGTAGTTGTGTGCATGCCCGTCTGGCTCTATAGTATTCACCAACAGGTATCGATTCCACTGTATGTTTCGGGTGACAACTATTTGCTTTCAATATAGTGTTGCCACTAGTGGGTTTTCTAAAAAGTGTGGTGACCACCCTGTTTCCACCTTGGTCACTCTTAAGAAGTATATCAAGGAAAGCTATAGTGGATTTTTCCACCTGGTGAGTGAATCTGATATTAAGGTCATTGCAGTTGAGATAAGAGACAAAGTCTGGTATGGACGCCACCCGACCCCCCCAAACAATGAGGAGGTCATCAATGTAGCGCCCATACCAGACCAGGGCCTCACAGTAAGGATTGTCTAGACTGTAAATAAATTTCTGTTCCCACCAGGCCATAAATATGTTGGCCCGGGGTGGGGAGGCCGTGGCCCCCATTGGGACACCAACAAGTTGCAGATAAAATTCCATCTTACGGGCACTGTGTTTCAGGATATTAATGATACAGTTACAGAACTAGAGCAATACAAATTAAGAGCCTTGTATTTAAAGTAAAACTATATAAAATAGAATGCAACAATATGTAAAAATTCTATTTTTTTTTTTTTTACATACACACAAATGATAATTAGTATATTTATTATTCCCATATCCATAACTACCTATTGAATAAGTAACGAATGCATGATGATCATCTAACAATGGACAAATTAGCTGGACTGCAAACCCAAAATTGGGAGCCTTAGTTCTTCCTAGTGTGTCTTGTTCTTGGTCTTTCCCTTTCCCTTTCCTTACCCTGTGTTGTTAGTGTGTGTTTATGTCTTGTAGGTGTCTTTGTCAATTCAGACGTCTGCAGGCCTGCATTTCACTGGCTCCAGAGGACAGAGTTATTGGATTGCTGCCTAGGCTTGTACCACACTTGATCCATTGAAACCTAACTGTTCAAAAACTGCACTTTGTTTTAACTGCTTTGAATGCATAGTGTCTGTGAGGAGTATTTCACGGCTTTGTCGAACGTTTATTTTGATATTGAAAACTTTATTGAAAAATTTAGTTTAAAAAAAAACAAAACAAAAAAAAACAATGGACAAATTAATCATGATTCAAAATATTCAAGACAGCCATACCAAACAAAAGAGTAAACAATTAACATCTGCCATAGGTCATAGGCATCATTTTTTAAACGGTCCTATCTTTTTTTTTTTTTTTTTTTTTTTTTTAGGACATTAGGGGGCTTTAAAATTGTGTAAATTTTTAACATTTGCAGAAAAATATGCAGCACAAATTTTTGTTAGGGACTACTTCAGTTGAGACCTGGTGGTTTTTAGGGGCCTGTATGTTAGACACCCCACAAATCATTCCCATTTAAAACACTACAGCCTTCAAGTTCTCCCAGTTCTGATGTTTTTAAAATATCCCATACGTGGCCCTAATGTGATAGTTGACAACCACAGGCGCCAAAATATTTTGGGGCCTCCATTTCAGGCATGCAGACACCATAAGTTGCTAAAGCTTAATAAAACACCCCTAAAAAGATCTAAGTTGGAAATCCTATTCCATAAGGAATACATCTAGGCATGTGGGGAGTATATTTAACAAACTGGTGTTTTACATATATTTTTATTCATTAGGCCATTAAAATATATAAATAATATTTTTCAAAATTATACATTTTCAGGTAAAAAAAAAAAAACCACTCTATACCAACTGCACCCGACAGACCCTATTGATTACAATGGATCCGTCAGGTTTCCGCTGGTGTGTCCATTGTGTACACGAAAAAAAATAGTGCAACTTGCAGCACTTTTTTTTTTTTTTTTCTTCTCACCATTTCCATGAAACATGCAACCGAGTTTCCGAACGCAACCGCCAACACAGTTGTGTACCAAGCCTGTCATTTAGCCTGACGTGCTCCATCTCTGGGCAGGGCCCGACATGCCAACATCACGGACAACTCAGGCCATTGTTTTCCAACCAGTTGTTATGATGACCATCGGCACCCCACGATCATGTAGCGGAGTTGCTTATGGAGGGCATAGGTAGCACCTCCCGCTGTCAAACTTCTCAGCTGCTGCAGTTCTCTCTCGTCCTGGCCGCAACTGCAGGAGCCCAGCTTGCAATCACTACTGGGCTCCAGTCGTTATTGTGCGGGTACAGCTCCTGTTGCCGCACTATCACCATGACGCTTCTGTATGTCATGGTGTGTTAAGTACTAAGTCACCATGACATACAAAAAAAGTCAGTGCGCGTTACGGGGTCAAAGTAAACCTGTCAGGTGATTTCCGATAACCTAGCTGGTAGCAGGATATGACAGAGGTAGAGAAGCTGAGCTCCATTGTAAAACATTTGATTTTAGCAGGATTTCTGGGTAAAAAGCAGAGTAAATCCTGACCGTACTTCTAGGAGAGACAGTAAGAGTACTGCTTACTGCACCCACCACAGTGATAGACCGCTTTTCCTGTATCAGCTGTATCAGTTGTTAATTACTGTAAGTGGGTGGCATAAGCAGGACTCTCATGATCTCTCCTATGAGTCCTGTCAGGATTTGCTCTGCTTCTTACTCCGTCATTACATTCCAAATCATATAAACTCATCTGTTATTGAGCCTAGCTTTTGTCTTTCTTTCATATGCTGGTCTCAGATAGGGCTAAATAAATCAGGTCATTGGTTCACTAGCTGCATTAAGGGCTATGGAATTATACCCATAGCATATTTACATAAGACATATATAAAATGTCTACACATGTCTTCCAAGATAACTTTTTCTAGCTTAAAGGGAATGTGTCATCAAAAAATTACTTCTTGTTTAACTCACATGTTAAACACTTTTTTTTTTTTAATTTTCCATATCACGTTCAGTATTTTTTTTTTTTTAATAATTCTTAATTCCTGCAGTTCTCACTTTGGCCACTAAGCCTAATAATCGTCTGACACTTCCTGTTCTGTTCAGAGAGCTTTTCAGCAGTGTGCTCATTATCAGTAAAAGCAGGGTCAAGCTGAAAGGAGACACCAATGTGTACAGATAACACAGAATCCACCAGTCACAAGAGGAGATGTCACAGCTCCCCTCTCACCTCCCTTCACAGTGATTTATTCCTAGGTCACACAGCATGACTAGAAAACTCTCCTATACAAGTCTATGGGACAGAAACTGTCTTAAGAATCCTATGTGCATGAAGCTGCTGTAAAGCATCTCTGACTGCCGTTAAAGCAGTGCAAGCAAGAATGTCTTCCCCACAATCAATTATAGACAGCGGAATAGAGAAATCTACAATCCGGAAATAAAAACGACTGAGAGGAAAAGAATATGGATCAGGGGGCTTGATTTAATAAGTAAAAAAAAAAAAATTGGCAACAGATTTCCTTTAAAGGGGTTTTATCGTTACAAAGATCATGTCTCAGATTATGGAGACAGTAAAAATAAGCACTTTTGTAATTGGGTTGCATTACCTCTGTCACTTGGTTTAGCAGATATGAGCATCTCTTTAAATCTGTCTTCTATTTCTGCTGTTGCTGGTCAGAACGCCCCCTGGTCGATTCTGGTACCTAAGACACGCCCCCTGCACTGTGATTGGCTGGCTGACAGTTCATTTACCCTAGACAGGAAACGCCCCAGCCACGCCCCCTGCGCTGTGATTGGCTGCCTGCACACTCTGTTAACTCCCCTCTGAGCTGTTAAAAATCGATAGTGAAACCAAGGTCTGCTGCCTCTATGTACATCTCCCAGCTTTAGGGTCAAGGTTCTGGGCAATTACTACCTGTTTAAGGAGCTTTTGCCAAGAGGTTGATTCACCTCCTCACAGATCCAGTCCTTAAGCTGCTACTTTGAAAAGAATGTGTTCTGTTCCTCAGATCGAATGCAAGCCCCGCCTCCTTATGATGTCATCACCTAGTGTATAACATAAGGATTCAACACTGTGTCTGTATAAGTTGCTTGTGTGGTGCAGAGCTTAGGTGATTAGCCCTCCAAGACAGAGGTTGGGAGTTCAAGCCCCATCAGTAGTTTTTGTTTTTTTTCTTTAAATTTGTACACATATGTAAAGATATGAAAATATATGTGTAGACATCTATAATTTTATTCATATACACACACAAAGCTCCCCTATATAGTGTCCTATCCTTGCAGTAACTTTGAGACTCTCGGTTCACATATTTTGATCAAAAGATGTTTAAGCTGCCCACGACTTTCAACGTGATCTCAAATCGGGCAGTCCTATCCTATCTTTCCTCTCAATCGAGCAATCAGGCCTCTCGCTGGGTCAACCGACCTCCATTATTCAGAGAGAAAAAATAAAAAACACCAACCTGCAAGCTGCCCTTCTTATGACAGCCTGTGAGAGTGGGCGGGGACAGAAACCCAAAATGGAAGCACCCCTTCCTTCCCATATAGATTAAAATCAATGTACACCAAGTAAAACGTATGTTTCTGCACACAAAAACATTTCTGAAAAAACATATGCAAACCTGGGTGCCACTGGCAGGGCTGCGGACAATGTAATTATACATGTACGCACACAGACCGCCGCCAGCGGCACATTTTTGCAAAAAGGGCAATACACTGCGTGGAAATCCCTAAAGAAGCATTTATGCTATCTGTCATACATGAAAAAACCTTGCAGTCACACCAAGCACTTCCAACATACGTGATACAATGCATATATTCTGGGGGGGATGAGACATGATATAGGGGAGCCCTGTACGTGTATATACACTCACCGGCCACTTTATTAGGTACACCATGCTAGTAACGGGTTGGACCCCCTTTTGCCTTCAGAACCGCCTCAATTCTTCGTGGCATAGATTCCACAAGGTGTTGCAACGATGCTCAATTTGGGTTTACCAAGGGGCCCAAAGAGTGCCAAGAAAATATTCCCCACACCATGACAACACCACCACCAGCCTGAGCCGTTGATACAAGGCAGGATGGATCCATGCTTTCATGTTGTTGACGCCAAATTCTGACCCTACCATTCGAATGTCGCAGCAGAAATCGAGACTCATCAGACCAGGCAACGTTTTTCCAATCTTCTACTGTCCAATTTCGATGAGCTTGGGCAAATTGGACCCTCAGTTTCCTTTTCTTAGCTGAAAGGAGTGGCACCCGGTGTGGTCTTCTGCTGCTTTTAGCCCATCTGCCTCAAAGTTCGCCGTACTGTGCGTTCAGAGATGCTCTTCTGCTACCTTGGTTGTAAACGGGTGGCTATTTGAGTCACTGTTGCCTTTCTATCAGCTCGAACCAGTCTGCCCATTCTCCTTTGACCTCTGGCATCAACAAGGCATTTCCGCCCACAGGACTGCCGCTCACTGGATTTTTTTTTCTTTTTCGGACATTCTCTGTAAACCCTAGAGATGGTTGTGCGTGAAAATCCAGGAGATCAGCAGTTTCTGAAATACCCTGACCAGCCCTTCTGGCACCAACAACCATGCCACGTTCAAAGGCACTCAAATCACCTTTCTTCCCATACTGATGCTCGGTTTGAACTGCAGGAGATTGTCTTGACCATGTCTACATGCCTAAATGCACTGAGTTGCCGCCATGTGATTGGCTGATTAGAAATTAAGTGTTAACGAGCAGTTGGACAGGAGTACCTAATAAAGTGGCCGGTGAGTGTATATCATTATAGAGATTAACCTATATATTTTAGTTCTCTCTACATAGGTGTAGAATTTCGGGGGAGGGGGGGAAATATACCCTGTGAGGGACTAGAACTCCAAACCCCTTTGTTGTAAAAGCAATAGTCTATCACTGCTCACTGCTCTACCTCTGCACCATGAGCCCATGTCAGTTACAGGCTGAGCAGGGCCTTCTCTCAAAGCTGATTCTCCCCCAATTGTTTTCACTCACATGTCACTGACAGGAAGCAGAGATCTTTACTTGAAGCTGACATTTGTAGTTGAGTAAAGATCTCTGCCTGTTGTCAGTACAATTTGGATGTACACCACTAGAAGTAACAGCTGCTGGCTTTCAGTTGTGTGTAAACTAAGACATATGACAGGTGCTTGCTGGAGTTTGGAGCCTCAAGGCTGCAGACATAAGCAGGCAGGAGGCTACAGAGCTGTTATATCCAGACAACCTTCTGCATCCCCTGCTTTAAACAAAATGATGATGTCACAGTTCTTCAGTGAGGGGAGACACGCCTCCTGGGAGGAGAGACACGCCTGCTGACAGGAGAGACACACCCCTGGATTTCAAACTCTGAGAAAATTAGCTGAACAGCACAAGCAGCTCAAACGATAACACCCCTTTAATGGCTAATGTACTAAATAGGCAAACTTGCATATAAGCTTCTATAAAAATGATGTGTTAACAACCATGGGTTTCATTACCTTCTAATTTACTCCCTACCGCCTGTAAAAGAAAGTCCATATCTAACAGCAAGACGGACAGCAGGTCTTTAGTAAGATGAACAGTGTGTCTGAACGTCCGCCCACTCCTCCCTGTGTAAGCACTAACAAGAATAGTAGAGGGGCGAGCATTCCAAACGGAGCACACGGATGATGGACAGAGCTTGTGTGAACTCCCAAGAGAGGCTCAATGCATTTCTGGTTTAAAGAGAAGTCCCAGCAATTACAGCACTGGCAGACTTCTGGGCCCCAGTACATGCCAACTGCTCTGGAGACAGTGAAAAGTAGCGGCACTACTACAGGAATGGGGCTCACAGCAGGAAAGAAGAATATGTAACAGTGCTGAAAACAGGTTCCACCCACCCCAAACTTTACTCAGAGAAGCTAATGTTTTAATGTGGCTCTCATTATGTTTTTGTCTATGAGGAGGAGGTTGCTCATCAGAAGGAGTACTGAAAAGATGGAAGTCACTACCCACAGTTATCAGATAGCAGCTTTATTTTTTAAAGAACAGAATTATTCTTATTCTCTCTTACTCTTTCTAACAACAAATTATATATATATATTATATATATATATATATATATATATATATATTATATATTATATATATATATATATATATACATATATATATATATACACACACACATACACATTTATTGTGAGCTTTAGCGGCTCTGGGATTTTGGCACACGTGGATTTTCAGGTAGAGACAGATCTTTCGGTGTAAAATACAGGGCCTCTGTATTTTATTTAAGCAGCAAACAAAACAACAAGTGCAAGGCATGCACGATATAAAACAAAAGAACAGCCTGCCCGTCTGGGCTCTAACTAACAAAGACCAACTTACTAACAGCTTGTAAGTTTCCTGCTGGATCTCCAGCGTGTCTCCTCTCCAGACTTAAAGGTAGCCTGGGAGTTGTAGTCAACTCCAGTCAGCTTCCCTGCTTATATATTCCAGGTAAAACCGGGAGTGGAACCATGGGGAGTGGACCCATGGGAAGTGAGCACCCACCCTGCTCTATGCTCACTCCCAATGAAAGGCCGACCCGGGAATGGCTGGAAGCCATACTACCGTTAAACATATGTCAACAGTCTATACTGTCGACACCTATCTAATACTGGCCTTTCATTCCCCCAAGGCTCCTTACCTTGGGGGCATTTGTCTGGGCAGTGGAAGGCGCATGCAAGGACTCTGGCCAGGATATATACACCGTTATACACCCTTCCTGCTGTTGCAACCTTACATATCCCCCCCCCCCCCTCTGCTCAGACCCGTGGGGCGGAGCACCTTGTGCCCCGAAACTTCGCACCCTAGACAAAGCATCTGCGTTTGCTTGCTGGGACCCGGGACGGTGTTCCACACAGAATTTGAAGTCCTGCAGAGCCAGGAACCACCGGGTCACCCTTGCGTTCTTCCCTTTGTTTTGGGCCATCCATTTCAATGGGGAGTGATATGTGATCACCCTACATTGCCCCCCACTAGATAATATCGAAGTGACTCAATGGCCCACTTCAGGGCCAGACATTCCCTCTCCACAATGGCATAATTTTTCTGAGCCGCAACTTCCGGTTGAGGTACACGATCGGGTGCTCTTCCCCGTTAATCCTTTGGGATAAGACTGCCCCTAAGCCTACTTCTGAGGCATCTGTCTGCAGGAATTCTTCCCTAAAGTTAGGGGTGATCAGAACAGGCCTCTTACATAGAACCTCCTTAAGTGTTTGGAAGGCTTGTTCAGCCTCCGTACTCCACTTTACCATGGTGGACTTCGCTCCCTTGGTGAGGTCTGTGAGAGGAGCAGCTATTGAGGCAAAGCCTGGCACAAACCTCCTGTAATAGCCTGCAATGCCCAGGAAGACTCTAACCTGTTTTTTGGACAGCGGCTGAGGCCAATTCTGAATGGCTTCAAGCTTATCTACCTGGGGTTTGACGATCCCGTGGCCGATATTGTACCCGAGGTAGCGAGCCTCCTCTAGCCCTATCGCACATTTCTGGGGATCGGCCGTTAACCCGGCGGCCCCTATCGCGTCTAGAACCGCTTGCACCTTCACTAGATGGGAATCCCAATCAGCACTATAGATCACCACATCATCCAGGTAAGCGGCTGCGTACTTTTTATGCGGCTGCAGGATGATGTCCATTAGCCTCTGAAAGGTCGCAGGGGCCCCATGTAAACCAAAGGGAAGGACCACGTACTGGAAGTGTCCCTCTGGGGTGGAAAATGCCGTTTTTTCCCTGGCCTCATCCGTGAGGGGAACCTGCCAATACCCTTTGGTAAGGTCTTAGGTCGTCATATACCTCGCTGGTCCCAACCTCTCGATCAGCTCGTCGACCCTTGGCATGGGGTAGGCGTCGAATTTGGAGACCTCATTCAACTTGCGGAAATCGTTACAGAACCGCAAGCTACCATCCGGTTTAGGAATGATCACAATCGGGCTCGACCACCCACTTTGGGACCTTTCTATAACCCCTAAGGCTAACATTTTCCTCACCTCTTCTGATATGGCTTGCCTCTGGGCTTCCGGTACCCTGTATGGTCTTAACCGTACCTTTTGACCAGGCTCGGTGACAATGTTATGTTTAATGACTTCTGTCCGGCCAGGCAGTTCAGAGAAGACCCCTCGGTTCCTCTGTAGGAATTCCCTGCCTCTGGACCTCTGACAAGGATTCTGAGATATGAACAAGGGGTAGCCCCTTGTTTGGGACATCCCTGACCTCTTTTGCAGCCACCAGACTTTCTCGGTCCTTCCAGGGTTTGATGAGGTTGACATGATATATTTGGTAGGGCTTTCTTTTCCCTGGCTGGAAAACCTTGTAGTTCACCTCACCTACCCTTTCACAGATTTCATAAGGGCCTTGCCACTTGGCTAGAAATTTGCTCTCTACTGTGGGGACAAGTACGAGCACCCTGTCCCCTGGCTGAAAGGATCTGACCCTGCGGTCCTGTTGTAAACTCGGGCCTGTGCCTCCTGGGCCTGCTGGATGTTTTCCCTTACAATGGGCATAACAGCCGCGATCCTGTCCTGCATGTCGGCTATATGCTCGATGACACTCCTGTAAGGGGTTTCCTCTTGTTCCCAGGTCTCCCTGGCTATGTCCAGGAGCCCTCGGGGATGTCTCCCATACAGCAGCTCGAATGGAGAGAACCCCGTAGACGCCTGTGGCACTTCCCGGATGGAGAACATCAGATAGGGCAACAGGCAATCCCAATCCCTACCATCCTTGTCCACCACCTTTTTTAACATCCCTTTTATGGTCTTGTTAAAGCGCTCGACCAGACCATCGGTCTCGGGATGGTACCTGGAGGTGCGCAGGTGGGTAATCTTTAGAAGGCGACACAGCTCTTTGGTCACTTTGGACATGAATGGAGTACCCTGATCTGTCAGGATCTACTTTGGGATCCCAGTACGGGTGAATAGGTGGAACAGTTCCCTAGCTATCCCTTTTGAGGAGGTGTTTCTGAGGGGTATGGCTCTGGGTAGCGGGTGGCATAATCCAGTACCACTAGGATATGCTGATGTCCTCTGGCCGATTTAGGGAGGGGTCATGCCAGATCCATGCCAATCCGTTCGAAGGGCACTTTGATGATGGGCAGGGGAACCAGCGGGCTCCGGAAATGGGGTCTAGGGGCGTGGACCTGACACACTGGACAGGACTGACAGAACTCTTCCAATGCCCTATAGATGCCGGGCTAGTAGAAGTTCCGCTCCACCTGCTCCCTAGTTTTCTCCGCCCCCAAGTGTCCCCCTAAGACATGGGAATGTGCTAATTCCAAAACCATAAGGACATGTGTCCGTGGTACCACCAACTGCCCCACCACCTCTGTTCGTGTCTTTTTCACCCTGTACAATAGGTTATTCCGTACGGCGAAGTGAGGGTAGACCAACTCCTCCCCTGGTTCCTGGGGTCTCCCATCAAAGACCTTTACGCTTTTCCAAGCGTTAGCCAGGTTAGGGTCCCTCAATTGTTCTGTGCCAAAATTCCCTCGAGACTGGCAAGGAGGAAAATTCTAACTCAGAGGGGGTCTCCTCTGGCTCTCCAGCCAGTACCGATAATGGAAATGGCACAGGTCCTACAGCATCACCAGTGGGGCATACATCACTCACAGGTTCAACATTATATATTTTCTGGGTTTTATTTCCCCACAAATCTCAAAACAGAGGGAAGTCACAGCCAATAACTGCACTGTGAGGTAAATTAGTCACAACGGCCACCTAATGTTGTGTAACCTCACAGGTAGTTATTATTGGTAGTAGGGCCGTGGGGTAGTCCTTGGTGTCCCCATGGATACAAACTACCCCTATCCTGCGTGAGCGTAGCTGGTCTGGGCTCACAAGTTGGGCTTGCACAAGGGTCACCAAGCTCCCCGAGTCCAGGAGGGCCTGCACCGAATGTCCATTAATGGTGACAGGGCACTCTCGTCAGTCCACCCCAGCAGCAACCCGAGTGGAATACGATGGCCGTGCAAACCAGGAGGTACGCCTCCCCAACCCACATTCCATGGGTTCCTCCCTTCCCGGGCAACGTGCCGCCACATGTCCCAGTCCTTGTCACCGCCAGCAGACTATGGGGTCCCGGGCCTTAGAAACAGGGTCCCGTTTTGGGGTGGGTGGCCTCTCCCCCTTTCCATATAACCGTAACCCCCCTTTTGGGATAGGAGCAGTCTTACCGCGGGTGGAGGTCTGCGGATTCCCTGGGGTATGTAGGACTTGCAGGAACTCCTCAGTGGTGCTGTATCGCTCCACAACTGCGACCAGTTTGTCCACACTTTTGGCGTCGGTGTACCCCATGCACCGCTGGAGCTTGATGGGCAGAGCCCGAACAAAACAGTCACAGACCACTCGCTCGACCACCTGGGCAGGTGTGAGAGTCTCTGGCTGCAGCCATTTGTTGGTAAGGTGGAACAGGTCATACATTTGTGACCTTGCGGGCTTGGCAGGATCAAACTCCCAGGCTTGGACTCTCTGGGCTCTTACGGCTAGGGTGACCCCCAGTCGAGCCAATATCTCACCCCGCAGTTTGGCGTAGTCCTTGGCATCTTGGACCCGCAGATCGAAGTAGGCCTTCTGCGGTTCGCCCGTTAGGAAGGGGGCCAGGACGTCCGCCCACTGGTCCGCTGACAGCTGCTCTCTCTCTGCTATCTGTTCGAAGGTCCCCAGGTAAGCCTCGATGTTGTCATCCACGGACATCTTGCACAGGGAGCGTTGACTGCACACCTGTTGGCCCCCCTGGCCTCACAGCCAAGGCCTGTAGCTGTTGCTGCAGAGTCTGGTTCACCTACTGTTGCTCCTTCACCGTGGCCTGGTGGGTCTCAATTAGCAGGCGGTTGGTCTCAGCTTGGGCCCGGATGGTCTCCTCGTGCGCCTTCTGCTGACTAGCCGCCATCAGCTGGAGGTTGGCGTTTGCTTGTATCAGCTGTTTTACCAGCTCGTCCATTTTCACTGACTCTGTTGTCTTTGCGGTAGCTGCTTTCACTCAGGACATACGTTTCTTACGCTTCCTTCTGTCTCAGGCGTTTATCAGAGTACTGCCTCTACTATGCCCTTCGCATACCTCCACCATATGTGAGCTTTAGCGGCTCTGGGATCTTGGCACACGTGGATTTTCAGGTAGAGACAGATCTTTCGGTGTAAAATACAGGGCCTCTGTATTTTATTTAAGCAGCAAACAAAACAACAAGTGCAAGGCATGCACGATATAAAACAAAAGAACAGCCTGCCCGTCTGGGCTCTAACTAACAAAGACCAACTTACTAACAGCTTGTAAGTTTCCTGCTGGATCTCCAGCGTGTCTCCTCTCCAGACTTAAAGGTAGCCTGGGAGTTGTAGTCAACTCCAGTCAGCTTCCCTGCTGACTTATATATTCCAGGTAAAACCTGGAGTGGAACCATGGGGAGTGGACCCATGGGGAGTGAGCACCCACCCTGCTCTATGCTCACTCCCAATGAAAGGCCGACCCGGGAATGGCTGGAAGCCATACTACCATTAAACGTTAAACATATGTCGACAGTCTATACTGTCGACACCTATCTAATATTGGCCTTTCATTCCCCCAAGGCTCCTTACCTTGGGGGCATGTGTCTGGACATTTGAAGGCACATGCAAGGACTCACCTCTATATACCCTTCCTGCTGTTGCAACCATACATATGTACACACATAAATACACACACACACACGCGCGCGCGTGCATACATAGGCGCACACATATATACATAAATCTAGACAAATATACATACATATACACACACAATACAGATTAGAGAACCGGTAGATATCACAGCCCACAAACAAAGACAAAAGAGTGGTTAAAGAACAAAAAAACAAAAAAAATTACCTCAATCAACTTAACAACATTAGGATGGTCAAGTTTCTTCAAAATTGCAATTTCTTGGTAGACCCGTTCAATGGGTCCCTTGGCTTGGGAACCACCATCAGTAGCTGCCTTTGTTCCCCTGGGAGGTGGACGACCTATTAAGAGAAGAATGCAGGTTTAAAGTAAACTAGGTGGATGATATTTGTAGGTAAAATAATGCACACATGCTGTATGCAGAACATGAATACAAATAAAAAAATAAAAAACAGCTGCTGGTAGAGTTGTGGCAGCTAAAACAGGAAAAAACTTTTGGGCCTTCATTGGAATTTTTTTTTTTTAAAGTAAAATTATTAAATTATTGCAAAGGCATTTAATGTAAAACATGGTATTAAAAGGAAATACTTTAAGAAAAACTAGTTCAAAGCCTGAGGGCCTATGCGAATGGACAATACAAGGTTACAAAGCACACGAATATCTGTCATGCCAGGCCCCATATAACCAGTTTTGCCCAGAGTTTTTAAAAATATTGCACCATTGTTTTAATTCTGCTCTATATAAAATACTAAAACAAGTACCCCATAGTCAGTGGTTCTGTATGAGGACTACAATTATGCTCTACAGGTTTATTACATAATAGCTAGTATGGTTCATTCAGAGATCTGTTTCCACCAGTACAATCAGCATTCCAGGTAAATTCCTTTTCTCCCACCTCCCCAAAAAGTTCCTAAGCTTTGTGGCTAAAAGCTACACATGATGAGAGGGTACTTGATTTGTCTCAAGACTAGGAGAACAAAGAAGGGTAAGAACTCTTAGGGAGACCTGTATGAAGGAAGGCGCTTCAAAGTGAATTGTCGAGTCTCGTTTTCAGTGTATAATGCGCCTGAATGTATGAAAGTGGTTTCTGTGTGATTATAAATGAGGTCTAAAGTTCGAGGCGCATTATGAAACTTAGTTGCATAAGTGATGTGCCTCACATGTATAAAGGCTATACATAGGCTGGAAATAAAAGAAAAGTCATTAGAATAGTATGTCAGTGAACAGAAACTACGGTACTGATCTTGCTTGGTGAACCACAGGTCCCAGCCAGACCTGTGCTGTGCTGGCTTTTGCTGTATGTAGAATAAAGGGTGAGAGAAGCAAAAAAAAAAAAATTTTAATGTAGTAAAAATTTAAAAAATTGTAAAATCTGAACATCAGTGGGTTATTTAATGTAAAACTAGTTTTCGATTCTATTAAATTTAAATGCATTTTATAGGAGAAATTTTTATATTTTTGGGATATTTATTTTTAGATTAATTTTATATGATAACATTGTTATTAAATTGAAATTTACTTTTATATAGTTTGATGATTACCATAAATTACTTTTTATTATTGTACTGGTGTTAATTGAGAAACAAGGGACTTTTTTTTGCCCTAAGACCAAATCTAGCTCTACTTCAACTCCTCAGACTCAGACAGACCACATTGAAATAAGGTCTGCCTGTTTGAGCAGTAGTGCGACTAGTTGTGACAAGCCACATTCATATGCATGTCTATTATTACAAGCGTTGTGCAGCACGCCCCCAGAACACCCACTCATGTTAGGCGCATTAGAAAGTGTCGAGTCTTACGAACAATGCACCTAACACATTCATTTGGCGCATTAGACATCGTAGACTGTTCACTTAGGCGCATTTTACGCCAGAAAAAGGGTGAAAAACCCAATCAGACAAGTCTCCCTTAATGAAGATGTTGACTGCCTTTTCCAGAGGCCTTCTCTGTGGTTGGCACTATCTTTATAGGTGTCCATGTTTTTTTTTTGTTTGTTTTTTTAATTATTATTACTACATCTAAAAACAACTTTGTTTTGAGCAGGGCTGTGGAGTCAGCGAGCCAAAGCCCCGACTCCTCAATTTCCCGAACCTCCGACTCCCTCATACACGGCGCATGTTTAAGTGATAACTTTACTGTAGTAAAATGGTAACATCAGGCTTTTTATCACCTTATGATACAATAATCAAGCTATTTAGGTAGAAAAAAAAAAAAAAAAGGACATTGACCAGCACAAGGGGACCAAGGTTGTGATCTTTTGAACACTTGCGGGAAGAGTTGAAGAGAAAGCTGCATTTGTATCCAAGTCCAGTCTGCACCAACAGTGGGAATGTATAGAAGAGTCCTGGGATCAGATTGTGGTCAAGACCTGCTTGAATCTGATCCAGAACCCAGTAAGACTCAGACAGTATTGAAAACCAAAAGGTAGATTTCCCAAATACTAATAAAAATTAACATTTTGATTTTTAGGAGCAAAACATTAACAATGCAATTACAGGAAAGAATCTGCAGAACTAAGCAGATGCTAAATACTTGCAAGTCACATTTATGTATAAGATAGGTAAGATGACTGTATATAAAATTACAGTAGCCTCAAAGCTGTAGTGGATGGAGAGATATGGAGCCTGAAAGTCACAAGTTCAAAACATTGTTACTATTTTGCTTGTCAGTGTAAAATATATTTATTGGATATGACTTTAGAACACAAAAAAAATTTTAAATATGCAAAACACTGCAGAACATTTGTGGAGCCTCTCAATTTGTTCTGAGAAATCGTATTGCCTCCATCAGATCCTGCATACATTATTTCCAGGCTAGAGAACGGCCTCTCTATACTAACTTGGGTTGGGGGCAAAGCGGTGATCACAGGGGCAACATCTCTAACAATGTCAGGGTATAAAGGAATTGCCTCAGCCAGTTTTGATGAATGGTTGAACGCTTCTACTTCTTTGAAAGCAGGTGAAACATTTTGCTGAAATCTGTTTGCCCTGGGAGCGGAATCTTTTCCCCTGTGACAACGCTTTGCCTGCTCCATGTTATCCATTACACTCCTCATCTGAAGACATGGCAGCAGTAGCACTGGCCGGACCCAATTCCTCTTGCTCTTTGCATCGAACTAGCTGGAACAATTTATTATATATTTTGGGAGTCGGTCCATTTTATGACGCCGACTTCTGCAAAATAGGCACAGACTCCTGTAAAATAGGCACCGACTACTACTCCACGACTCAGACTCCACAGTCCTGGTTTTCAGTGTACTTTGGTTGGATCGGTTATGCAGGTTGTTAAGGCTTCCTTAGTTATGTTATAAGGGCTCTGTATGATTAGATCACCAAAATCTGACAGCACAAAAATCACCTGGTAGGCTGTAATGAGTCACTCGTGTGGACTAAAGTCCTCTACATATCATTATACAGATCATGTGTAAGGAATGATAAGAAGGTAATTGGTGAAGAGATTACAGATGCTTGAGAGTTGACACCCGCATAAAGTGATATATACCTTGCAGCCTTAGGCTCTGAATTGGTGGTACAGAATTTGTAAAGCACAGGTTTGAAGCACCCGTGCAAACCCTCGCTCACCCGGCACTGCATTACTGCAACTAACTAACACACAAGCATACCAGCCCCTGCTAGATTCTAGAACATTACACAAAAACACAGAAATCATTGCTTAATACATATTAACATACAGGCAGCGTAGCTGCGGGCTGTACTCCCCGTGTAACTGAAGCTCATATCAGCCACAAGGGAACTCAGCAACAAGAAAAAATGTGTTGTAACAACTCCCAAAAATATTTTTTTCTGACCTTAGTTTTTCTGTGCTTCCTCCACAGTATCTGCTGGAAGACTGTGGAAAAAGGTATCTCAATGGATGGCTTTAGTTGGAAACCCCTCTTTAAAAATGCTGCATTTGCACCTGCAGCTAGAGCATGGTGTTTGGGAGTTAACGATACTGTGGCATCCATTCGCCTATGTAGCAGAGAGGGGCCCCTGCTACACTCACAGTCAGCACCTACATCAAAGCACTGTACAGGGAGATGTAGGCGGAACCAAGCAAGGAGGACAAAAGTAAGGCTATGTCTACACTGCATCAGACACAAAACGGCCCAAAAAGTGGCCATTTTTTCTCTGATGCAGGACCGCGGCTTTTGTCACGCTTTGTGACAAAAGCCGCGGTCGCTTCTCGTTTTCCTGACATCGCGCATACAATTGTATTGTATGGGAAGACGTCAAGAAAACGAGAAGCACCGGCGTATTATACAACATGTTATATAATACGCCGCTGCTGAAAGACGGGCAGAGAAAAGACGAGCTGTGTAGACAGCAGCTCGTCTTTTCTATTGTTGGCTATGGGGCCGCACTTACAATCGTATCTGCGGAGCTTTTAAAAAACAAAAAGCGCCGAAGATACGATCGTTTTCTTATGCAGTGTGGACATAGCCTAAGTGGTCTCATTCAAACCCACTCCACTGTGGCCAGTTACACTAACATGCATGTTTGGCTCAGCTGCTCCTGCTTCACTACCTGTGGCCGTCAACCACTGCTACATACAGGGACCACATCAAAGCAGTGTACAGGTATGTGCAGCGTGATGTTGTAGGTACCAATTCAGGAGTGGGAGAGGGCTTGCGGTGCTCGCCGACTACTGCGCATTCAGCGCCCCAGGTTGAAGCATTATATCATAAGCATAGATGCTTATAGATTTAGATGCATATTTTATTATGGTCACTGTCCTGGAATGGGCTATTTACTAGTATGTACACACACACAGTATATATATATATATATATATATATATATATATATATATATATATATATATATATATATATATATATATATATATATATATATATATATATATATATACACACAACACAATTTATATGTATATAAATATATATGATTTATACATGATATACATATATATGATATAGAGGTGATAGAGTGAGAGCTCTATCTCCATAGAAAAGGGATAGGACAGCGGCGAGATTATATATATATATATATATATATAATATATAGTAAAAAAAAGTCCACGGCACTACAAAATGTATTCAAGCAATAAGGTAGTTTATTCCTCCATGCTCAAAAGAGCGATGTTTCAGCTCCCTCACAGAGCCTTTGTCAAGCTTTGTCCCTCTGTGAGGGAGCTTGAAACATCGCTCTTTTGAGCATGGAGGAATAAACTACCTTATTGCTTGAATGCATTTTGGAGTGCCGTGGACTTTTTTTACTCTGTATTTTGGAACTTCTTGTATCGGAAGATTTTGCTGCTGGCACCCTCTTTCTAATTTTTCAAGTAGTTATTTGGAGTGCTGCTATTTTTTATTATATATATATATATATATATAATATATATATATATATATATATATATATATATATATAAACACATACACACACACGAGAGATATATATTTCTCTCTCTCTATCTATCCCCTATCTGAGAAAGAAAGGGCTAGGACATTCGTTTGTAAATAATGTGAATCTGCGTTACTGATGCATATAGCCAAAAATCTAATGTAATACTCACGTGGAAATCCAGCCTGTCTCATTAACTTCTTCTTTGAAAGAACCTTCATTGCCTGTATTAAAATTAAAATAATTTTAAAATGTGTGATAAACCCAATTCTGTAAATCTGCAGCATGGACTGAATTATTATATTTATGTATGCTTTTTACTATGCCCTGTTATTTTAATTATTTGTTTTTCTCCGAAAACAAAGAAGGTTCATAGAAACATGTCAATGCTTCCTCTTACAACATCACATTACTTCCTAGTAAATACAGCCCTGCCTCAGCACAGTTAAGATATCCGTGTTGATCACTACAGTGTCAGACAGTACAGAGCGTACAAGTCATATTTACTTGCGGACGGTCACAAGAGACGAGTCAATATCTAACCCAAATACATGTCAGATAATATAACTGTAGTATGCAAAAATACAACTGCATAACAAAGGCTCCCGCTTACCAGAAACACTATGGCATGACCCTGTAATAATCACCCATACGCAGAGTCGTTCGTAAGGTATGTAAATGCAATATGACTAAATATAATTACCGTAATTCAAGGATCAGATAAATATGAATGACATATGCGAACTATGCCATTCTTCATAAAGAGGTTCATCATAGCAGTAGTGTCCACTTACATAATATGTGTTATCATCTTCATTATATGCCAGTTTCACCACGCCGTACGAGCCCTGCAGGAATGGAAACAAACCACTTTTTAATAAATAGGCATTTTAATTAATATTCCCATCTCAGACATTTATGGCATGTCCATAGGATATGTCAGAAATGTCTGCTAGGTGCGGGTCCCACCTCTTGGACCTGCAACTACCTTAAGAATATGGGGACCCTTTTACACGCATAGTTTGTTCTGTGGACACAGCCAACAGAGATGGCTGTGCATGTGTAGCAGATTCTATTCAATGGGGGCTGAGTAGAGATGTCATCTAATTGTATGCATGAAATACAGTTAAGTCATGCGGTCGGTATGGGAGCATGGAGAGGGCTGACTCGCTGAGCCTGCTGGATACACCGCAGGTAATGGTTGTTGATTACAGTTGGGACCGGTCAAAGAATTCCAATCCAAGCCTTCTAACCCCTTAAATGCCATGGCAAACGCATCAGCAACATCTAAACTTCAGCAAAAATGTTCAGTTCAAAACTCTTTTGCCATTAATAAAATAAAAAAAGTTACACTATAACATAATTCAACCCGTACTGTTCTCATTGTAGAAAGTTAAATTACCAACGTCAAAACGGGTTTTTGGGGGATAATTCCTAACAAATTTGAATAAAAAGTAGTCAAACCTATTAGTGCATGGGTCTTCAAACTGCGGCCCTCCAGCTGTGGGGAAACTACCATTCCCAGCAGGCCCACTGTGAAAGATTTTATAAATGAATGATTGGAGTTGTAGTTTCCAAAACAGCTGGAGGGCCGCAGTTTGAAGACCCCTGTATTAGTGTTTTCTTTTCAGTATTTGTTAAACAGCTTTTTTGGCAAGTGCTAAAAAGCCCCTATAAAAAAAAAAAGTAGTCAAAGCATCACTTGTATCCCAAAATGCTACCACGAAACATTACACCTAAGCCCGCAAAAAACCGACCCTTCACTCAGATCCAGACGGGTAGACCAGAAAAAAAAAAAAAAAAGCCACCGGTTGCAAAAAATGGAGCTGCAGCAAAAATGTAAAGAATAAAAGCTTTTTTAAAAAAAAAAAGTTGTAAAACATAAAAGTTCAACACATTTGGTATCACTGAAATCCGACTGAACCTGCACAGGTCATTACCACCGGACAATGTATCCTAACCAAACTGCCGGAATTGCATTTTTTCCCCACAAATAATTTTTGGGGTTCCCAAGTACATTATGTAGACAGAAAAATTGGAAAAAAAAAAAAAAAAAGAAAAAAGGGTACGGCTCTTGGAATGCAGGAAGGAAAAAACATTTGCAATGTAAACAAAAATCAGTGCAATGTTAAGCCAAGTTCACACGGCGTATAGTGGCACGCACTTTTTTCTTAATTTTTTCACCCCATTTTCCTCCTAGGTGCATGTATACTACCGTCTCCCAAATTTCTTACAACTGCTGTGTGAATCAATATAAAAAAAACCACATTTTCACTTTCAAACATCCACATACCCAGTTTCCCCAAAAATAAGACAGTGTCTTCTATTAATTTTTGCTCCTAAAGACGAGCTAAGACTTTTTTAGATGTTTTTTTCTTTCTATGAACAAGAATTCACATTTATTGTTGAACAAAACATCAACATGTATTAATATATATTGTAGTGATTTCATCACAAACATCAGCATAAGTAGCCAAACTCTAAATTGCATTAGAAAAAAAAAAAAAAAAAAAAAATGCACTATGTCTTATTTTCGGGGAAACAGGATAGAAAGCAAGCCCTTTATTGTCTTTGCTTTTTACTTTATATTGCATTTCCTTATTGAAGGGAGTCAACGCATATGCACACCCTTCGAAACAACTTGGTGAGATTAGAAGGGTAAATTAATAACTACAGTTCTAGCAATCCTCCCACTCTGCACACATATGGGAATTGGTAATAGCATATTGTAGAAAACAAGTTTGCTGGTGTTTTATGATGTAATGTACACATCAGACTCCACAAAAGAACAGAAAATGTCAAAGTTTGCCCCTAGAGCATATCTCATGAACCGCAGCCCTCAAGAAATGTTCTCTCAAACGATTGCAAAATGCATGTCATTTCACAATCGTTACTTCCAGAGCTGTGCTGGTATCTGTTACATCTGGTGCTATAACATGATACAGTCATATGAAAAAGTTTGGGCACCCCTATTAATCTTAATCATTTTTAGTTCTAAATATTTGGGTGTTTGCAACAGCCATTTCAATTTGATATACAGTATTTTCATGGAGTCTTCTCTTTACTGTTGACTTGGAGACAGATACACCTACTTCACTGAGAGTGTTCTGGACTTCAGTTGATGTTGTGAACGGGTTCTTCTTCACCAAAGAAAGTATGCGGCGATCATCCACCACGGTTGTCAGCCGTGGACGCCCAGGCCTTTTGGAGTTCCCAAGCTCACCAGTCAATTCCTTTTTTCTCAGAATGTACCCGACTGTTGATTTTGCTACTCCAAGCATGTCTGCTATCTCTCTGATGGATTTGTTCTTTTTTTTTAAGCCTCAGGATTGGCTGCTTCACATCAATTGAGAGTTACTTTGAAAGCATGTTTTCTGGTCAAAGCAACAGCTTCCAAATGCAAAACCACACACCTGGAATCAACCCAACCTTTTAACTACTTCATTGATTCCAGGTTAACGAGGGAGACGCCTTCAGAGTTAATTGCAGCCCTTAGAGTCCAATGTCCAATTACTTTTGGTCCCTTAAAAAGAGGAGGCAATGCATTACATAGCTATGATTCCGAAACCCTTTCTCCAATTTGGATGTGGAAACTCTCATATGGCAGCTGGGAGTGTGCACTTTCAGCCCATATTATATATATAATTCTAGTTCTGAACATGTTTTTGAAAACAGCTAAAATAACAAAACTTGTGTCACTGTCCAAATATTTCTGGCCCTAACTGTATCTAATAACTGATGGACACAGTAATATTTCCGGATTGAAATGAGGTTTATTGTACTAACACAAAATGTGCAATATGCATTAAACCAAAATTTGACCGGTGCAAAAGTATGGGCACCCCAACAGAAAAGTGACATTAATATTTAGTAGATCCTCCTTTTGCAAAAATAACAGCCTCTAGTTCCTTCCTGTAGCTTTTAATCAGTTCCTGGATTCTGGATGAAGATATTTTTGACCATTCCTCTTTACAAAACAATTCAAGTTCAGTTAAGTTTGATGGTCGCCGAGCATGGACAGCCCGCTTCAAAGTATCCCACAGATGTTCAATGATATTCAGGTCTGGGGACTGGGATGGCCATTCCAGAACATTGTAATTGTTCCTCTGCATGAAGGCCTGAGTAGATTTGGAGCTGTGTTTGGGATCATTGTCTTGCTGAAATATCCATCCCCAGCGTAACTTCAAATTCATCACTGATTCTTGTAAATTATTCTGAAGAATCTGCTGATACAGAGTTGAATCCATGCGACCCTCAACTTTAACCAGATTCCCGGTGCCGGCATTGGCCACAGCCCCAAAGCATGATGGAACCTCCACCAAATTTTACAGTGGGTAGCAAGTGTTTTTCTTGGAATGCTGTGTTTTTGGGACGCCATGCATAACGCCTTGTTGTATGACCAAACAACTCAATCTTTGTTTCATCAGTAAACAGGACCTTCTTCCAAAATGATACTGGCTTGTCCAAATGTGCTTTTGCATACCTCAGGCGACTCTGTTTGTGGCGTGCTTTCAGAAACGGCTTCTTTCGCATCACTCTCCCATACAGCTTCTCCTTGTGCAAAGTGTGCTGTATTGTTAACCGATGCACAGTGAAACCATCTGCAGCAAGATGATGCTGCAGCTCTTTGGAGGTGGTCTGTTGATTGTCCTTGACTGTTCTCACCATTCTTCTTCTCTGCCTTTCTGATATTTTTCTTGGCCTGCCACTTCTGGGCTTAACAAGAACTATCCCTGTGGTCTTCCATTTCCTTACTATGTTCCTCACAGTGGAAACTGACAGGTTAAATCTCAGACAACTTTTTGTATCATTCCCCTGAACAACTATGTTGAACAATCTTTGTTTTCAGATTATTTGAGAGTTGTTTTGAGGAGCCCATGATGCCACTCTTCGCAGGAGATTCAAATAGGAGAACAACTTGCAATTGGCCACCTTAAATACCTTTTCTCATCATTGGATACACCTGGCTATGAAGTTCAAATCTCAGTCAGGTTACAAGACCAATGTTGTGCTTCAGAAAGTCAGTAAAAAGTAGTTAGGAGTATTCAAATCAATAAAATGATAAGGGTACCCAAATTTTTGCACATTTTGTGTTAGTACAATAAACCTCATTTCAATCCGGAAATATTACTGTGTCCATCAGTTATTAGATATATCAAATTGAAATGGCTGTTGCAAACACCCAAATATTTAGAACTAAAAATGATTAAGATTAATAGGGGTGCCCAAACTTTTTCATATGACTGTATAAACCACATGTTGCTGCAAAAAGGCCAGAAATTAGTGCTTTTTATAGCAAAGCCTCCATGTTACATTTTGCCTGCACAAAAATAAACAGCAGGAAAAAAAAAATCAAATAACCTGTAAGTTTAAGCTTTAGGGTATGTTCACACGGCTGATTTTAACGCTGTTTTCGAAGCGGTTTTCAGAGCGTTTCCTCTTCCAAACCAGCATCGACACCAGGGGCGTCGCTAGGCAGATTCATTCGGGGCACGAGCCCCGAATGAATCTGCCTGTGCCCCGAGTCTCGGCGGCTCCAGGCCGCTGCGGTGGGCCTGGAGCGCACCTCAGTGCGGGCGGCGCCCGCCGATCTCTCTGACTGTGCGGCCGTTTCCCAGCGGCCGCGCAGTCAGAGTCGGGGAGGAGGCAGGACGGATCATTCCCGTCCTGTCTGCTCCCCAGTATGTATCAGCGCTTGCTGAGCGCTGTACATACACGTGGGCGTCACAGGGGGCGTGACGCGCCGCTGTCATCACCCCCCTGCGACGCTGGGATCCTCTGAGCCGGCAGCTCTGCCGGCCGAGGAGGTCCCGTGCCCCGCGAGACGGCGTAAGCAGCGTGATGACATCACGCTGCTTACACCGCTCTCAAGCTGCAGGACCAGGACGCGCGGGCCGGGCTCATTAGGTAAGTAGTTTTTTTTTAATTTTATTAGCTACAGGGCGGGCATGTGTGGCTACAAGGGGGGGCATATGGCTACAGGGGAGGGCATGTGTGGCTACAAGGGGGGGCATGTGTGGCTAGGGGGGGCATGTGTGGCTACAAGGGGGGGCATATGGCTACAGGGGGCATATGGCTACGGGGGGGGGGCATGTGGGGCTACAGGGGGCATATGCCTACGGGGGGGGGGGGGGACATGTGGGGCTACAGGGGGCATATGGCTACGGGGGGTGGGGCTACAGGGGGCATATGGCTACAGGGGAGGGCATGTGTGGCTACAAGGGGGGGCATGTGTGGCTACAAGGGGGGGCATGTGTGGCTACAGGGGGCATATGGCTACAAGGAGGGGCATGTGTGGCTACAAGGGGGGGCATGTGTGGCTACAAGGGGGGGCATGTGTGGCTACAAGGGGGGGCATATGGCTACAGGGGGCATATGGCTACGGGGGGGGCATGTGGGGCTACAGGGGAGGGCATGTGTGGCTACAAGGGAGGCATATGGCTACAGGGGGGTGCATGTGTGGCTACAGGAGAGCATGTCACTGGCTACAGGGGGCCTATATGGCTAAGGGGGCCTATATGTCTAAGGGGGCATGTCACTGGCTACAGGGGGCATGTCACTGGCTACAGGGGGCCTATATGGCTAAGGGGGCATGTCACTGGCTACAGGGGGCATGTCACTGGCTACAGGGGGCCTATATGGCTACTGGGGGCATGTCACTGGCTACAGGGGGCATATTATGTGGCTATGGGGGCAGTAACGTGGCTACAGAGGGCTAATCACCTGACTACAAGGAGCATATTACTGGCTAAAGGGGGCAGTAACCTGGCTAGAGGGGCTACAACCTGGCTACAGTGGGCTACTACCTGGCTATAGGGGGCAAATGATTTAACTACAAGGGGGTGATTATTACCATTTGGGGCACTATAGATGGGGATTTTGTATAGAGATAGGAAATTGTAGAGAAACGCTGATAAAATGAGGAGTCTAAGATGTTTGTTTTGTAAATTTTTCAGTGAAGAGTTCTGGACGGTAGAAGACATCATGGCGTCTGGGACAGATGGAGAAGAAGAGAAAGAGAACAACTCTTTAGAGACGTCTCCTGTAAGTCACTAAATATAACTGCAGTGTAATCATTTATAGTTCTCCTGAGCGTCTACATACAAAGGTTTTTCTCTGTAAAAATACATCCGCAGTTCACAATGAGACGCAAAAAATTCCGTGTGCACCTGGCCCTACTCAGAAAAACTTAAGGGCCCGAGCCCCGGGTGTTTTGGGACCCTAGCAACGCCCCTGATCGACACCTAGCCTGAAACACACTTCTTCAGAACAGGTTTTGGATGCATTTTTCGGCACATTTTTGGACGAGGTTTCAACACTGTTTTCACCCATACAAATTAATAGCCAGGTCAAAAAACACACTTCAAGAATTGCTATAAAACTTCTTTTTCAGCATCCAAAACAGCGTGTAAAAACCTTGTGGTGTGTGAACTACAATGCTGTTTTACATAGGAATCAATGAAATGAAAGGGGTGAATTTTGGACGTGGTTTTGGGTGCGGAAACGCTCTGAAAACCACGTCCAAAGCAGCATCCAAATAAGCCGTGCGAAAATACCCTTATTCTGCGTTCCTTTAAAAAAAAAAAAAAAAAAAAATCTAAACTAAGTACTCCGGCTGATTTTTTTCAGGAATAGCATAGGCTATTATGCAAGAATAATGTAAAGAGTAATGTATGCCTATTTGAGCTCATCTGCCATCTATGGGTTGTGTGCAACCTTGATCCATTTCTCCCGTGTGATTTGGTTCCTCTAACGCAGCACATATTTCCCATGATGCCCTCAGCTTTGCAAAGGTAGTGGAGCCTCATCACATTGTACTTGGTCTGCTCTGAGTCCTATATTAGGGTAGCAAGTCCAAGATTGAGGATGACACAGAACATCTGTCCACTAACTCATACTGCAGAGTCTCCACTATATCCTATGAGAGACAGCTCCAGCCTGTCTTCTGTCTCCAGCTCGTGGTTGATCTGTCAGATCTTACAGGAATGAGGCAAGGGAAAGAGCTGTATAAAGATTACTGATCTCCTGGTCCCTTAGATAAAGCAGAAAATTACCAAATTTACCATGCACAGAGGGACAAGGAGGGTGGGAATGGCTGGCCAGTGTGAGAACTGCCAGGAGGGATTTGATAGATGATGAAATAATACTGTGAATCACAGAAAATCTAGCAAGATCTAAACTGGTTGTCAGACAGGAAATTACGTAACTCAGCTTCTATAATGGAAAAGTTCAAAATGTATGGACGTAACAGAACTGGGAAGAAAAACTACACGGCTACATTATTGTTGGCGAGCTACCATTATATGTGAAATACTAAATTTGCTGGAGAGCATCCTAAAGTGGCCGTCCACCCCATGAATATACAATATCAAGACCACTGAAGCCTCTGGAGCAAAAATGTCATCTGCAAACCCTGGCTGAGAATTACATGCACTCACCTGACCAATTTCATCTGTAAGCTTGTACTGGGTCAGCTGGACACAGGCCTTTTAAAATAAAAAAAGCATGGAATATTACAGTGGGTATAAAACACATTTGAGAACTGACAATTTTATGTGCTTCACTCTGGTTTTAGCTTGGATTAATAAGAAAGAATTGTGTAGGAGGTAGATTAAGCACTTTTTTCTGCAGTTGGTGTTAAATTCACACAAAAAAACCACACACACACACACACACACACACACACACACTAAACAGCATTATTATACCAAATTTTTACCACCGTTTCCTTGACTGCACTGTAAGGGAGCGTCCACACACAGGTTAAAATAGTATTTTGACATCTTGTACAGTTTTAGGAGACGGTTCTGCCCACGGTTTGCAAGTTCACCCGTCCCCCTCAACTACTGACGTGTACATTTTCTGCCCGAAAACCGGGGCGGAGGAATGAACATGTTCTAAGTTTTTATGAATGCCGGCGGTGTGAAAAAAACCTCCGGCAGAAAATCTGTGCAGTGGGGACTGCTGCACGGATTTTCTACATTAATCAATGTAAAAGGTTGACATTCGGTTTACAGATTGTTTTCGAATTCGAAAACAGTCTGTAAAACCGACTGAAAAGCTTTGCCCTAATCAGGGTGCATCCACACAGCATGGTTTTAGGCTATGTTCACACGGCTTATTTCGGGGCGTATTTACATCTGTAAATACGTCCCGAAATACGTTTCAAATAATGAACAATTAGATTAGCATTGATTCCAATGTAAAATACGCCTCGTCACACGAGGCGTATTTTCGCTACGTATTTGCGGACGTAAATACGATCGTAAAATTAATTTTGACAAAGATTTTAGATTTGAAAATCGTAAATATCCAACTGTAAAACCAGCGTTATAGAACACAATGGAAAATCCGAGCTGTAGTGCACACAGCTCAAATTTTCTTAGGTCCGATTTCAAAACCACCTTTTTTGGCCAAAAACTTGGAGAAAGCACATTCCTCCTCCGGATTTCATTTTGAAAATGGTGGGAAATGTACTATTCAATGTTAATGGGATTGCCGAATCCAAAAACCGCAGCCAAAAAAAGTAGAAAGAGAAAAAAAAAAAACTCATGTAAAACACTGGTTGGATTCGGATTCATAATACAACCAGTATTTTGTGCTTGCTGGGTGGACGCAGCCTAAGTGGTGTACAATATTATTTTCTTACCCATAAGAGCATGACATGTTTTATGTATCACAGTTGTAAAACAGAGTAAGGTCAAGTTCACACATGGATCTGTAGTGTGACTTTTTAATACATGCACTTTTGCAGTGTTAGCATTTTTTGGAAAAAAGGACCGTACAACGAAACGTTTGTAGGAATGCTTCTATTAAAAAGCCAGATCAAGTCTCAAATATTGTAGCATTGAAAAATGCAAGAAAAAAAATTAAAAGGTGTTGTCCACTCTGTTTTATTACACACTCTTTAGGATACTGATGACCTGCTGCTGGTTTTCGGTTTATTTTCTGGTTGGCAGCAGTGATCATATGCCGTTGCCCAATATTCCCAACCAAGGCTGGAAATACTGAGGGAGCAGCCGTAGCAACCGCTACAAGGATTAAGAACGCCCAGGCCCTCTGTCCCAAGCATTCAAAGCCAGGACTTCTAATCCACGTGGCAAGCCTAAGGTCATAGTGATGACGTGGACAGCACGATGAGGTCATATCACGCTACCAGTGCTGGGCTCAGAAGCTGGCCGGCTGATTGTCACGTCGGGGGATTGTTGAGATAGGCGAGTTAGCCATTTCTTTTTTTTTCTTTCACGGTAATGGACCCTACCTGACGCCTGCCTACCTACATGAGGCCCCCTATAAACTCCCTAAACGCTGCCTACCCACATGGGTCTCCGTATAGCCTACCTACCTACATAGGGCCTCCTATAACCAACCTAAAGCCTGCCTGCCTATGTGGGCCCCCGTATAGCCTATATACCTACCTAAGTGGGCCCCACCTATAGCAAACTAACTACCTACCTATGTGGGCTCCACCTATAGCCTTTCCACCTATGCGGGCCCCACCTGTAGCCTACCTACCTAGCTACCTGTGGCCCACCTACTGCCTACCTAGCAACATCCTACTTAGCAACTTGGGGGCTTACTTGGGCCTAACTACTGCCTACCTGGGGCCAAGCTACCTACCTGTAGCCTACCTACTTAACTGGCAGTGATCTACCTATCTGTGGCCTAACCAATGCCTACCTACCTGGAGCATACCAATCTAATGGGGGTCTACCTACCTGGTAATAGGATTCTGAGATGTACAGGCCATATTTGTAACACAATCTCCGGAGGTTAATTCTCTGTTCCTCCCCTTTAGGAGACTGTGCCTCTAAGTTATGGCCTGTACCCGCTATCCAACCCCTGGGAAGTTTGTATAGAGGTGGGGGACAGTGAGGGAGGTGCTGGAAAACTGAGGATTCTAAGATATTTGTGTCCAAATCTGCAGGGACTGGTGGGGGCCCGGGAGAATTCAACATTGTGTCCTGGACCGGTTGCAGACCAAAAGGAAAAGTCAACGACCCGTCAGAGAAACATCACCTGTGAGTCACAAGATGTAACTGCACTGTAATCACTTATGTCTGCAGAGCCCTTGCATACATATCTACCACTACATGGTTACTGAATGAAGGTAATATGCAGTCTGCAGAGCCTGTGTACACTGGTATCTACCACTATATGGGCATTGTATAGTGGCAATATTGGTCTTTGTATACTTTATATAGTAATAGTATAGGGATATAAATTATACACTATGTGGGGGTAATTTGTGGTCTTGTTCTGGCAGTGTAATCAGGTCCTTATATAGTAGTGTTATTGGTAATGTTGGTCTTGGTAGTGGGATTTGCTTTGTAGTAGTATGATGCTGATATGTATGGTGAGGTATTTGCTCCTTGTATGAACTAGTAACTGCATGACTTAAGAGGTCCCGGTAAATGTTCATGGTCGAAGGGCAGAGGGGCAGGAGTGTAGGGGATGGCACCATCCAAAAGTTTGCTATGGGGCCCAAGCCTCTCTATTTACGCCACTGTTCCCAACTATCAAAGCCGGGAAATGAACATAAGACTGGGGAAAGACTGTGGACAGCAGCAGCACTAGAGAGGAGAGGTAAGCATAACATTTAGGGATTTATATATTAAAGCCATCAGTATCCTAAAATTCTGCTTGTACTAAAACAACCGGATAATCCCTTTAGGTGTGAGAAAAGTGACAGAACGAAAAACCACGACATGCTACAGTTAAAGAGGAGAAAAAAAAAATCAAGTCATTGAAACACATTGCTTTCTGATACATTGTACTGAATAAAATTGAATCATGCACACATTTTTAACATCTGGTTTGTGGTTGTTTTTTTTTACTTACTTTTGCTTAAAAAAACAAAACCTGTAGCAAAAACACCATATCAAGCAGCTACCTCAAGTAAACGTTAATTTTTGCTTAAAGGGGTATTCCCACCATATTAGCCTTAAACATGTAGGAAAAAGGAAAGTAAAGATAATTACCAAATACACTGCTGTTGTAATCACGCTTCAATTCAGATTTAGAGCAGTTCTTATCTGCTGCTTGTTAACAGAAGGTTTTCTAGGCTGCTGACCACCGCTCTGTGCTCTGCCAGCCATTGTCAGCATGTCGTCACTCCCTGGTGTGCCTTATTAACAGCACAGGAGCTTGTTGTTTTTTTTTTAACTTGACAAACTGAAACGCATTAGATCTCCGTAACCTTGTGCCATCCTGTTAAAATCCCTCCATCACCAAGATCTCTCTAAACAGGCTCAGCTAGGAAAATAAGAGCTGATATTACAGCCAAGAACAGGAAGTGGGAATCCGGATGTAAAGAGCAGGCTCTGTGAAACAACCATGTGAGAAAACTCCTTCAAATCAGTAGTAAAAGCAAGTAGAAAATAATCTAACCATCTTAATAGGAAAACTCATTTATTTAAAAAAAACTGCTGAAGGCCTTCTGTTTACAAGAGGGACTATCAAGTGGCTGAGGGATCAGGTTACCTACAGTCATGGCCAAAAGTTTTGAGAATGACACAAATATTATATTTTCACATGATCTGTTGCCCTCTGGTTTTTATGTGTGTTTGTCAGATGTTTTTATCACATACAGAAATACAAGTGCAAACATATTATGATTAACAAAAGCTTTTATTGACAGAATGAGTTAATGCAGCAAGTCAATATTTGCAGTGTTGACCCTTCTTCTTCAGGACCTCTGCAATTCTCCCTGGCATGCTCTCAATCAACTTCTGGACCAAATCCTGACTGATAGCAGTCCATTCATGCACAACCAATGCTTGCATTTTGTCACAATTTGTTGGCTTTTGTTTGTCCACAAGTTCTCAATGGGATTAAGATCTGGGGAGTTTCCAGGCCATGGACCCAAAATCTCTATGTAGTGTTCCCTGAGCCATTTAGTGATCACCTTTGCTTTATGGCAAGGTGCTCCATCATGCTGGAAAAGGCATTGTTGATTACCAAACTGCTCTTGGACGGTTGGGAGAAGTTGCTCTTGGAGGACATTCTGGTACCATTCTTTAATCATGGATGTGTTTTTAGGTAAGACTGTTAGAGAGCCGATTCCCTTGGCTGAGAAGCAACCCCACATATGAATGGTTTCTGGGTGCTTTACAGTTGCATGAGACAAGACTGGTGGTATATCGCTCACCTTGTCTTCTCCGAACAAGCTGTTTTGCAGATGTTCCAAACATTCAGAAAGGGATTCATCAGAGAAAATGACTTTACCCCATCCTCAGCAGTCCACTCCCTGTACCTTTGGCAGAATATCAGTCTGTCCCTGATGTTTTTTCTGGAGAGAGAAGTGGCTTCTTTGCTGCCCTCCTTGACACCAGGGCTTGCTCCATGAGTCTCCGCCTCACAGTGCGTGCAGATGCACTCACAACCTGCCTGCTGCCATTCCTGAGCAACCTCTGCACTGCTGGTAGCCCAATTCCGAAGCTGAAACACTTTTAAAGAGACGGTCCTGGCGCTGCTGGTCTTTCTTGGGCACCCTGAGCCTTTTGGCAACAATGGAACCTCTCTCCTTGAATTCCTTGATGATGCGATAGATTGTTGACTGAGGTGCAATCTTTCTACTGCGATACTCTTCCGGTTAGGCCGTTTTGTGCATTTTCATGATGGACTGAAGGTTTCTTTAGGTCCCATGGTTAACAGAAGGAAAAAGGGCCCAAAGCACCGCCTCCTTTTAATTGTCCTGGTGTGATTTTTTACTTAATCAGGACAATTGATCCCCCCCTGTCCTCACAACACCCCATCTGTGTTAAGGAGCATCACTGAAACATGTTTGGGGGTTTTTTTAAGGCAGGCTTGGTTTGTGGGGGTTTTTTGGGGAAAAAGTCTTTCTGGGAACCGGGATTTGTTTTGCGGGTGTCAATTTAAAACTTCGGGGGGGTTTATAAAATTGTTTTTAAAAACCTTGCAGAAGTTTTTAAAAATTAAAAATTTTTTTTTCTTTAAAATTTTTTTGGGCCATGCGTCTGCCCCTAAAAATCTGGGGAAAAAGCAGGGGAAAAACGGGGTTGTTTTGGCCAACATTTTTGTAGGGAAATCCAGTTTTTTAAAGGGTGTTAAAGTTTTTTTTAAATTTTAATTTTTAAAATGGGTCCCGGGATCAGATTTTTTCCTTTTGTGCACATGATGCCCGACACAGAAGTTGTGGTCCATTTATCATATGAAACCTTGTGATGGTCTTCCAAAACTGGGCTCCAATGAGCAAAAAAGAGCAAAGGAAAGAAGAGAAGCAGATCCTGAGGCCTACAGACAGCATGGATCAAGTTTTTTGGCATTTTTTTGTTTTCCCCCCCATTTTAAATTTCAAAAAACGGGAACCCCTTTAATTTACAGGTAGCAGTGATCAGTGTTGCTCTATAAAGAAATCCAGGCTGCTTCTTCTGACGGTGTGCTATAGAGGTACATAGGTGTGTTTGCGAAATGGTATAAAATCGAGCATTCTCCACCCATTAACTCAAGGACACCTGAAAAATGTCATATATAAAGTTAAATGATGGCTAAGTACATAGACTGCAAAAACTTATCCTGAAGTGTAATCTGAAAAGTTGCCTGAAAGTTCAGGTACGCTTGGAGAATGCAGCCACACGACAGCATTTCTGCTGTTATATTCGATTTGGCAAATCGGAAATTCTTTTCATTTGGGTTTCCCGTAAATGGGAAGCTTAAAATATTTGGTTGGGGCTTTGGGGCATTGGTTAAAACCCCACAAAATTTTTCCAATTTTTCCTTTTGTTTTTTTATGTTTTTTTTTAGTTTGAGTTAAAAAAGTTGGGAAAGAAATTTATGTTTTTGTTCTTTTTTTTTTCGTTTGAGGAAATTTTTAAAAGGGAAATGAAAAAAAAGGGGTATTGTATAACTCAGTTTTTTTTGTTAAAACCTTTTTAAATTTTGGGGGGGGTTTTTTTTTTTTTTATCCAAAATAAATTATTTTTATTTTTTAAAATTCAAATCCAAGGGGGGGCACTTTGGCCACTAGGCTAAAAAGCTGACATTTTCTGTTTCTTTAGGAAAACGTTTTACATTCCATTATCATGCAGGCAGGTTTTTAAAAAAAAGGGTTTGACGAAAAAGTGTTAAAAAACCAGGTTTCACTCCAAAAATAGAAGATATCACAGTTCACCCTTTTGCACTTGACCTCTCCCCTAGGCCCAAAACCATCCCTGGAAAACCCCCCCTATAGGTAAAATTCCTGATGATCCTTTTCCCAAAGCTCCTTTGTCCTTTAAGTGCTTTTTAAAACCTTCTCTAAATGCTTTTAAAAGAGTCGGAAATTTTGGATTTTCCTATAATCATATAAAGCCAACATAAATAAATCTACAATCAGAAAATAAAAATAACTAAAGAAGAAAAGAATCAGTGCCTGGTTTTAAATTAGCAAAAAAAAAAATGGGAAGCCTTTTTAAATCACATTCACATTTCCCCCTGTAAAATACTGTTTTGGGGAAAAATTGTCCGAAAACGCCATGAGTGGCGTACCCATTAAATAGGAGTGTAACAGCGCTGATCATTTTTTCCAAAAGAAGCGGTTCTATAAACACTTTCTTAAATGATCAAAAATAACCATGTGAATTTGTCATCACAATGATGTTCCAAAGTAGTAAAAGTACAACTCTGTGCCACATAATTACCAGAACATATGGAAAAACACTAAGACACTTTGCATTTAAAAGTGGCATGATGTGGGTTTGGGGAAATGCATTTTTAGTACATTTTAAAAAAATTCTACAACGCTACCCCCGTTAATTTTTTAAAAATTTAAAATTGTAAAAAGTACTAAAAACCCGAATGGAAAAAACCCGGTTTGACTCAATAGTTGGCTTTCGAGGCAAACGAGGAGAAGACTGCGGTGATGTCACAGGAGAATATGGAAGAGATGGGTAAATATATCGTCCATTCACACCAACATTATCATTTGGCGACTGAGCGGTTGGAGAACGTTCTTGAAGTGAAAGTTTTCTATTGGTCAGTTGTTTTTGGGGCCCCTGTTCGATTATCTTTTACAATCCCTTCTGTTATGCATCCACTTTCAGTAAGTCTATGTAAATCGGGTACATCCGTGCAGTTCTCTTTTCTTTCCACTTGCTGATTTTGTCCATTGGCCATGGTCCTTTTGGGGAGTTTGCTGGAACTATTCTGGACACAAAAACCCGATTCCATCCCTAGGTCTAAACTCAGCGCCGAGAAGCTACAGACAATATGAGGCTGACTTGATGTTTCATGGTCATCTTGCAGGATGGACCTCTCAGAAGAAGCCCTCTTGGACACGCATGATGACATGGTGTATGACCACAATTCATTCACTCACTTAAGGTGATCCCATTGGAACCTGAAACAAAACAATATTTGTAATAAAAAGTCATGCAGGTGTCGAGAAGACCATGTTCTCCAATATTTAGTGCACAAACAAATTAATTTTTCTTTTTTAAAAAAATTTCTTAAAATTTGGCAAGTTTAATGTGGTTTGTAAAGAAAATATAGAGTAAGCCCCATTTATAATTGGATTTATTTTTTTTATTAGAGCATAGCTATATAGTTTATATCACAATAAAAAATAAATAGTAAAAAGTAGAAAATTTTTGGAAAAAAGACAAGGTCCATCGAGTCCAACCTATAACCCTTCTTTTGGGCAGAGGAAGGAAAACAATCCTAGGAGGAAGTAACAAATTCCCTTTCCCCAATAAAAATGTGGCATCAAAAATAAATCCCTGGAAACCAATGCCCTTCTCCAGAATTAGTAACTAAAACCCTGTGATTTATATTTCGGGAAAAGTGTACAGGGGTTTTTATAAAAAGGGACAAGAAACCCATTTATCCCACCAATTAAAAGAAAAAAAACTAGGTTTTCTATAAAATTTAAAGGGGTTGTCTCACTACAAAGATTAGCTTTCAAAGGGGGAAAAAGTAAAGAAAGATATTTCCCAAAATATTTGCTCTGTTTATTTTTTTTTGTTGGGGAGTTTGAAGTGATTTTTTCCCCTGGTGCACTAGGTTTTATTGGTTAACAACCTACCCTGGCTTATCCAAAAAACAGGGATGACATCATACATAGGTCGAACAAAAAGCTGGGATTTGGTGTTATCGATTAACAAAAAAAAGGGGCAAATTATTTTTTACTTTACCTGAAACTTCTCAGGACTTTTGATAAACATCTCCTGCTCTCATGTCCGTAATTAGCAGACTTTTGAATACAAAGCTAATATGCTAATCACCCACAGCCTGGCCAGACAGGGTGCATGAATGAAAGCTGCTGTGTGAAACAGCGTGGTGAGACAAATCGCTTCAAGTATACAAAGATTTGTAAAAATCTTTTTGAATCCTCAATGTGATTCAAAATTTTTTTAATTGCCATTTACTTCAAATGACGTTATATTAATAGGAATAGAACAATCTGTATGAAATCTCTTATCAGCTTTTTCCCCACCAGGTAAGATATTTTATGCAAATAGATTCTACATGAATATCAATTAAAAAGAAAATCATTTGGAGAGAAAAACAAGTTCGCACCTAGCAGCTTTGAAGTGTTAATTAGTACCATAGAAACTAGTGGAATAAGCTCTGCAAAGCACCACACGTACCTCACTCACCAGCGCATGCATAATAAGTAAACTCCATGACACTGTATGCTGATGAAAAAAGGTCTACAGTAAGCAAAGTCAAACAGCAGACTGCAAGTGCTTCTGCAAAAGTGGGAAATACCAGAATGGGGAAATTAAGGAAAAAGGTTCCAAATTGTTATTTTATGGGAAAATGAATTTTTAAAAAAAAAAACACATTTCTGGAGATGTCACATATTGTACATATTGCTGCAATATCTAAACCTACAGTGAACGGTACTCTGGTTATTAGTTTAAAATATATACAGGTTTTTTTAAAAAAAAAAAAGCTCATCATTTTAAAAGATTTTCCATTTAAAGGGGGCCCACATTGGTTTTTGGTGCCCTATCTGGGAGAGGATGTATAAGGGAAAAAAAGTAGCCTGTGAATATAGGGGTTTTATGATACAGGGGGGGAGAAGCTGAGCTTTGTATAAGGTTTTTTATAAAGGAGAGAATAGCTCTGTGTATAAGGGTTTATGATGAGGGGGGGGAAGCTGAGCCCCTAGGAATATAGGGTTATTAACAGGGGAAAAAGCTGACTCTATGATATATAGGGTTAAATTTTATACAGGGAGAAAAGTGAGCTGTGTGATATATAGGGTTATATGATAAAAGGGGGAGAAGCGACTCTTGATCTATAGGGGTTTTAAAGATAGAGGGAGGAAGCTGACCTGTATATTAGGGTTTTAGATAGAGGGAGGAAGCTGAGCTGTGTGATATATTGGGTTTAGATAGCGGGAAGAAAACTGAGCTCTGATCTATAGGGGTTTTATGAAAGGGAGAAAGCAAGCCTAGTATATGGGTTATATGATCAGGGAAAGGCTGAGCTCTATGATTTAGGGGTTTTATGATAAGGGGGAGAAGCTGAGCGCTGTAATAGGGTTATATGTAGAGGGAGAGGAAACTGAGCTCTGTGATCTAAGGATTATATAATAGAGGGAGAGAAGCTGGTTATGATTATAGGGTTTTATGATACGGGGGAAAAAGCTGAGCTGTGTGATATATGGGTTATAATAGAGAAGCTGAGCTTGTGATATTAGGGGTTTTGATACAGGGGAGAAGTGAGCTGTGTGATATATAGGGTTATAGGATGCGGGATAGAAGCTGAGCTCTTTAATATAGGGTTTAGATTGGGAGAGAAGCTGACTTGTGATATATAGGGTTTTTATTATGAGGGTGAGTCTGGGGTATATAGGGGTATAGAAAGAAGTGAGCTCTGTGATCTATAGGGTTATATATTAGGTAGGCGTGAGCCTTTTGGGTATAAGGGTTAATTAAAAGAAGCTCTAAAATACAGAGCTCGCTTCTCTCACTTGCAAAATCCTGTCTCAGAAGGGTAGATTAAAATCCCAACAGGTTCCCTTTTTAAAAGGGGGGTCTCGTACAAAGAATAGCTTTTTTAAAATTTAGGGGAAAAAAAAATAAAGACATTTTCCAAATATATTGCTTTGTTTCCCCTGTTTTCCTAAGGAGATACAGTGAATTTTACCTCCTGGGTATTTCAGTTCCCTCAGAACAGACCCTTTAAAAAAATTCTCCCCCCCTGGGTTTGTTCAATGAAAAACAGTGGTTAGTCTACACGTCAGGGCAGTGTCCACAGTGTTTCCCTTTTCCAGGAGTAAAAAACTTGATTTATCTCAAATAAACAAACGTAATTAGGGCTTTTTTTAGGGGACGTAAGAAGTCCTGTGAGCAGTTTGAGAAAAGCTAATTGATCTAATTAGCAACTGAAAAAGGCATGGGCTTACAAGATGGTTTATGCAAATTGTCGTCTGTAGATGACTCCTTTTTAAAAAAGAACTATACTGTAGAGACTGAAAACCAAACTTTCTGTTCTAGTGGGGGGGTCTGCTTCATATACAAAGATCTGTTTACCAAGAATATTAAGCAAGTTTGGTATCAAAGATCAAATCAACATTAATCTAGTAAGTATGCACAGTATCCACTTATGTGCCATATAGGAAGAACTTTATCTCCACTTTGGTGTATAATGCAGATCTACAGTTAAACCTACATTAAAACGCACATTTAGCTGAGGAATGTCTGGCACAGTTTAGGTTTTTCTCCCCCCCCAAATGCAGATTTAAAGTAGAGGATTTAACAAAAATCTGCAGAATCTGAAAAATAAATTCTAATGTCAATTTCTGACATAAATGTGTCACTGTATTAAAATGAAAAGCAACATTGCTTATATCATAGGAAAACTGGAAAGAAGGAGGAGAGGGGGGGGAGGAAGAAAAAAAAAAGAAAAAGGAAGGAAGGAAAGAAGGGTAAAAAGGGATTTTTTTTCTTTCTCTTCTCATACAGAAGCAAAACCTCACTTTTCTTGGTATTATACTTTGTATGTAACATTAGACATGTTCAGGCAAGAATTGTTTCTATCTTCTCTTCTGCTGATTGTTAACTTTGATATGTCTTAAAAAATATTTGATATATATTATTTGCATATTTTCAATAAAGTTTTTTGAAAATGAAAAAAAAAAAAAAATGAAAACCAACAAATATAAAATACCAATTCTGAAACCCAGCATTACTGATTTGCAATTTGTGTGAATATGGAGAAGAAGTATTGAGATTTAAACAATCACTGAGATCCAAAATCACTGTACAACGTTAAGTGCTAGGGTATGTTTACACGGCATATTTTGGCACATATTTTGCACCAGAATATGTTTCAATGTTCAGAATGCTTCTCACAACGCGTATTTTACAACAGTAATTGTGGCATGTATTTCATGACGCTTTTACTTGCATAAATTTAATTGATTTGTCAATTCTTGAGGCTTTTTGCGAGTAAAAGCCCCATAGAAACAATAGTAGAGCGTATTTTCAGCACGTAAACCACCACAAAATACGCTCTACACTTTTGCCAATATGCTTTGAAATGCACTTTGAAATCTGCTCCGAAGTGTATTTTGAAGCTTAAAGTTACACTTAAAAATATGCCATGTGAACATACCCTTAAAATTTTAGCTGCCTGAAGCCACCACTAGGGGGAGTTTGAAAGCTCACTGGATACTGCTTATATATTGAATTCACTAATCCGTTTGCAATCAGATCTCTTTAGTGGTGGCTTTTTATCAATTTAACATGCAATTTTTTTTTATATCAAGAAACTTTATTGAATTTTCAAAATTGACATAAACAGGATAACAAGATAATTAACAAATGCGCTTGCTGGATTCATCTTATTATCAATAAATGATAGACAAGTATTATTGGCCAGTATGAGAACAACATTAATAGGTGCGCACATTGCGATCCGTTTTAGATCAACATATATCCAACAAAAACATGAATTTAACTGTGTACCTTATAAGTTAAATCAAAGGACCACTGGAATCTTATTATGGTTTAGCGAAAGTTGACCATATACGACATGCAATTTTTAACCTTTGACAAATTTCTGCCAAAAATAGATATACTGGACTTAAGATGTAGGGCTATATACCCAGTAGCCTTGTGTTTCGCTACAATGTATTGTTATAGGGGTTGATCCAGGATACGTTTTTTTTTCTCTTGATGACAGGCAGTGGGGTGCAGCAGCTAGAAACCAAAATGATCCTTAGAAGAGCTGATCTCTTTTTCATAATTTGTGGAGAGGTGCTTACGCATGCATGGTTTGGCTTTATGGAGATAAATAGGAGTTACTGAAACATACAAGTGCTCTCACGTTTAATTATGTGGGGAATAAATGAACATGCATGATCACCTCTTCATTGAAGTATTGAGCTGTTAACCTTGTTCTAATGATCAGAAGGGGTGCCAGCTGCTGCACCACACCTACCCGATTGGTCTTCGATTAGAAGCCTGTTCCTGAGTATGGCCGAGTTCACACGGCTTATTCACGGCGTAATTGCTGGATGGATTTCGCCTGCAATTACGCCGTGTGCTCGACAGCCCCATAGACATTCATTATCCACGGCACGTATACCGCCGTTTTTCGCGAGCAGAGAGGGTAGATGGAATCCATAGTTCTCTACGAGAACTGTGGATTACTGTAATGACTGGGACGGATTTCAGCCCGTAATTCGTGCAGTACAGTGCGAATTATGGGCTGAAATCCTTCCCAAAATAAGCCGTGTGAACATTGTTACGCCACAGTAATACCGGTGTTTCACTAATATTATAACTTAAGACTTTTAAACTCCCCCTACCAGTGTGCTAAAATAGAAAATTAACCCATACTCACTTCTCCCTTCGCCACTTTTTTAGCGCAGCCAGAGCTCCAGTGTCTCTCCTCCCCCCCGGGTCGCTCCCTGATGAGGTCACGTTCATGTATCACATGGTGCTATAGCCACTGATCTCTGTACATGCAGGCATGAGATTAGTTGCAACATCAACATCATGTGATCAATGAATGTCAATGAGGTCATCAGTGAGGGAATGGAGGAAAGGGGAGACCCAGGACCTCTGGCAGCACTTTGGTGATGGCAGAGCTAACACACACACACCCCACACCTCACCTTTGTACGCCCCCCCCCCATTCCAGTGCCGCAGGTGCCAGCATTTAACCCCAACCTCTGCTTCCTTCCTGTTCTGCGGTTGGAGCATAACCTCTGCAGCCATGCCATTCCCCTGATATCACCACTAACATGCTGTTCACTTCCTAATCAGGTTGCAGCAGTCACATGCTAACCACAGAGCCGGAAGACCATTTTTTTTTTTTTTTTTTTTTAAATATAGGGAGCAGGTATTATAATAACAGCAACGATAGGACAGAGATATAAAGCCCACAAGTCAAATTGCAGAAAGGATCAGAGGACATTTCTCTTAACCCACATCTGCTTTATCTGCCAATTCTAATCCATCAATGTGGCTCATGCCGATTGATAAATTTGGCGCAGCCCCACTTTTTGGCACATTATGGTTATGTAGACGCAGCGTTTTGAATACATTTTTCGGATCCGAAAAACGTTAAATCGAGTGCTGCGTAAAACGCATCAGAAAGACGCATGTAAAACACGCATGGCCGATCACTCATCTGAACGTCGATGTGTGTTTCACATTGAAAGCAATGTAAATTCCACTGTACATTGTTAGATGCCCGTTTGGGTCCATAACACGGATCCAAACACTAATCTAAAAGATGGCATGTGAAAATACCCTAGAAAACACTTTTCTGGTGCAACCACAATAGTAAATGAAGGCCAATGTGTTCATGTATTGAAGCAGATCTCTCTGCGGTCAAACTGTTATAGAGAGGTCCTCTATGCTGTGGGTATCATGAAAATGTTCCAGAAATGTGCTAAATGGAGGATTTCATGAGACCACTCAATGTCTACAAATGGTCAGCCAAGCTGCTGATAAAAAATTGTCTGAGTAAGGCACTCTTAGAATTTTTTTGAGGACTGGTGATACAAGGCTTGTCGGATGGCAAAGTATTATATACAGAAACAAACTTGAACCAGAAAACCTACATTTTAGTGAATTAGCACCAAATATAAAAGTATACTCCATGATTCCCACATCACCAACAGCAGTCAAAAGACCATGGGGAATATGGAGCAGAGCATATCAGGTCTTTGGTACCACTGACACATCACCCACTACTTTTTTCTCTTCTATTTAACAGAATTGAGGATTAATGTGAAAAAGTATACATTATACACCAGTCGAAAGGTGTAAGGCCTCGTTCACACGGCTTATTTCGGAACGGATTTGCCGGCGTAAATCTGTTCCAAAATAAGTCTGAAATAAGTTGCAGGCCATTTAATATTGGTTTTAATGGGAAATACGTGTCATTCTTCAGATGACATGTATTTCCATGCCGTATTGCCGCCGCGGATTTGCGGCCGGAAAAACAATGTGCATGTCAATTATTGGGCCGGATTTCGTGAATGATTTACCCCATATAATGAATGGGGATTGTAAATCCGTCGCAAAATACGTGCCACACTAAGTGACACTTATTTCCAACTGATTTCGGAACGGATTTACGATCGGCAATCCGACGTAAACACGTTCTGAAATAAGCCGTGTGAACGAGGCCTAAAGCTATGTCCTAGAAGAGTCTCCCATTTATGAATAAACAGTGGCTTCATATCCAATGTCATTTTC
The DNA here is from genome assembly GCA_025379985.1 of Phyllomedusa bahiana. Lineage (NCBI taxonomy): Eukaryota > Metazoa > Chordata > Amphibia > Anura > Hylidae > Phyllomedusa > Phyllomedusa bahiana. Next base: position 188,289 of record JAODAL010001417.1, read on the forward strand.
TCTCTCAGCAACACATAGATCAGAAAACACTATGGGCGATATGTCCCAATACACAAGCAACTTTTTTTGGTCTATTTTGCACCACAAATACTCTTGACGCCATATTCTCGATGTAAATGAACCGTCACACACCAAAACTAGGCGCATTATACGTTGGACACGACACATTGTAATGTGGCTAAAAAGGTGCATTAAATATAGTAGCAATGATACGCTGTGCATCTCTGTAATTCAGTGTACCTCAATAGGCGCATTACATACACTAGTATTACTACGTTATGCGTCTCCGTTACGCAGTGAGCCTCGATAGGCGCATTACATACACTACCAATGCTATGCTATGAGTCACGATTGCGCAATGCACCTTTTAAGGCGCATTAAGTTTACTATGCAAGGTATACCAGATTTTTGAAAGTATCGTACTTAGTTTCAGGCGCACTTTACGCTGATTAAACGCGCCTAAAATCTGCCGCAGTGACGCCAATTTTCGGACATGTCGCCCTAAATGATTCAAGGGAGAAGGTGTCATACAAATCTCTCCAAAACTCTATTATTGAGGTTTAAATGCTCCAAATAGCATATGAAGCTTTTTACAAGGCTATATATAGACCAGTCATCTGACTTAAGGGCTCTGCGGAAGATAACTCAAGACTAAAGATCGAGAGCTCAAGATATCAAAACAGATGGTAATCTTAAACAAGGTCTACATAGCACGGGTTTTTCATCAAATTTACAGCTGCTTCAGTATTCAGAATCTGCCAAAAATCCGACTGTACCCAGCGCAGTGTAGACGGCAATGAAAAATCTGTGCTGTAGTCTACACAGCGTAGATTTTTTTTCTGGCCAGTTTTAAAATCCGCCAGATTTTCAAACCATGTTGATTTTCCGCACGACTGTAGTTTTAAGCACAAAATTGTGCCAAAAAACGAGGTGCAGCGATGTTAAAATGCCATCGAATATTGGACAGCATTTTAACATTGCTGTGTAGACTTCGCCTCAGTAGATCTATGTATGTTAAAGAACAAGGTTTTAGAAGCACCGAGAGGCAATGTAGGGGTACTAAAGAGATGTGTTAGAGGGCCCAGATACGAGAAAGACATTTTTTTCAAACCAGAGATCAAAGAATGAGATTAGAGCCGAGAGTTAAAAGGAACCATGATCAATACCTACAGTACTTGAAAGTTAGAAGGCACCCATAAAAGGGAAGCTCTTCATAACTATCCACTGTTTGACCGCTGCACTGTGAAACACATCCACAATCCAAGCAGCAAGGGCAGAGGCATGGTATAAGCCAATCAAGTATTTAAGGCATAAAAATAAAGGCGGATTAGAAGAACTATACACTCACTGGCCACTTTATTAGGTACACCATGCTAGTAACGGGTTGGACCCCCTTGTGCCTTCAGAACTGCCTCAATTCTTCGTGGCATAGATTCAACAAGGTGCTGGAAGCATTCCTCAGAGATTTTGGTCCATATTGACATGATGGCATCACACAGTTGCCGCAGATTTGTCGGCTGCACATCCATGATGCGAATCTCCCGTTCCACCACATCCCAAAGATGCTCTATTGGATTGAGATCTGGTGACTGTGGAGGCCATTTGAGTACAGTGAACTCATTGTCATGTTCAAGAAACCAGTCTGAGATTATTCCAGCTTTATGACATGGCGCATTATCCTGCTGAAAGTAGCCATCAGATGTTGGGTACATTGTGGTCATAAAGGGATGGACATGGTCAGCAACAATACTCAGGTAGGCTGTGGCGTTGCAACGATGCTCAATTGGTACCAAGGGGCCCAAAGAGTGCCAAGAAAATATTCCCCACACCATGACACCACCACCACCAGCCTGAACCGTTGATACAAGGCAGGATGGATCCATGCTTTCATGTTGTTGACGCCAAATTCTGACCCTACCATCCGAATGTCGCAGCAGAAATCGAGACTCATCAGACCAGGCAACGTTTTTCCAATCTTCTACTGTCCAATTTCGATGAGCTTGGGCAAATTGGAGCCTCAGTTTCCTGTTCTTAGCTGAAAGGAGTGGCACCCGGTGTGGTCTTCTACTGCTGTAGCCCATCTGCCTCAAAGTTCGCCGTACTGTGTGTTCAGAGATGCTCTTCTGCCTACGGGTAACGGGTGGCAATTTGAGTCACTGTTGCCTTTCTATCAGCTCGAACCAGTCTGCCCATTCTCCTTTGACCTCTGGCATCAACAAGGCATTTCCGCCCACAGGACTGCCGCTCACTGGATGTTTTTTTTTTTTTTCGGACCATTCTCTGTAAACCCTAGATGGTTGTGCGTGAAAATCCCAGGAGATCAGCAGTTTCTGAAATACTCAGACCAGCCCTTCTGGCACCAACAACCATGCCACGTTCAAAGGCACTCAAATCACCTTTCTTCCCCATACTGATGCTCGGTTTGAACTGCAGGAGATTGTCTTGACCATGTCTACATGCCTAAATGCACTGAGTTGCCGCCATGTGATTGGCTGATTAGAAATTAAGTGTTAACGAGCAGTTGGACAGGTGTACCTAATAAAGTGGCCGGTGAGTGTATATTCCATGGAAAATACAACTCATTTCACAAGAGAAAAAAATAATCATACAGCTATATGTACAAAACAATAAAAAGGTATGGCCTTTTGTTAGATGTTTCATAAAACAATACAAAAGGCCAGAAAAAACGCTACACCTACAGCATGCGGTGTGAACAAAAGCTCTAACTGATCAAAAAAATGCAACAAAAGTAAAAAAAAGAAAATATATTGGCGTGTATTAAAAGAGGCATGGACTCACGGAACAGGGATGTAATATTGCTGCTATACAAAGCATGGGTGCGGCTGCATCTGGAATATGCAGTTCAATTTTGGGCTCCAGTTTATAGAAAGGATGTAAATGGAGCTAGAGAGAGTACAAAGACAAGCAACCAAACTAGTAAGAGGAATGGAGTATCTTAGTTATGAAGAAAAGTTAAAAAGAATTAAAAACTTTAGTCTTGAGAAGAGGGAGAGATGATTAATTTACATAAGTATTTAAATGGCCCCTACAAAAAGTCTGGTGAAAAGCGATTTCCTGTAAAACTTCCTTTAAAAGACAATGGGCGATTCCTCCTTTTAGAGGAAAAAAAAAAAAAAAGGTTCAATCTCCAAGTCTCCATTACCATAAGAACTGCGAATCTGTGGAAAAGCAGCAACAGGAGAACAGTTGAGGCCTTCAAGAAAAGCTAAGACAACTACATGCAACAAAACATTAACACTTAGGCTATGTTCACACGGCTAAAACTGGCCGTATTTCGTCCCGTATTTCGCGCCATACTGCGCTAAATACGGGGCGAGATACGTCCCAGTCATTACGGTAATCCACAGCTGTCATAGATGACTATGCATTACGTCTCCTCTCCCCGCTCGGACAATATGGCGAGTGGGGAGAGAAGTGACATGTGAATTATTCACGGCGTATACGCGCCGAGAATAATGAATTTTTCTGGGGCCGTCCGCCCCCATACACACGGCGTAATTGTGGGGCAAAATACGTCCCGCAATTACACTGTGTGAACCTAGCCTTCGAGAAATACAATTTTTGTTACAATGTATATCCGGTCTGATTCCACAGACTCTCCTCCAATTTCACTAGCCTCAAAAGCAACCTGAAAACCCATCTCTTCAGGATAGCCTATAACCTACAATAACCCTGCTGCTATTGTGCTACCCCACAAACATGTCCGCCCCTCACCTGTCTCTTTCCACCTTCCGTGTAGATTGTAACGGTATGTACACACTGTGTATTTGCAGAGCGTATTTCGATGCCTAACTGTGCTGCAATACACCCCACAATTAAGGTAATTCATAGCTCTCATTGAAAGCTGTGAATATCCGATGTTTTCCCCCAGCGCATAATACGCAGCGGGGAAAAAACACTGGCGTATTGCAGCGTCTACAGTACACGCCGCAATATGTCATGTGAACATACCCCAAGCCTTTGTGGACATGGTCCTTTCTCCCTCTGTCCCAGTTGTTAGTCATTTATCATCACCATTGTACTTGTTTGACTTATGTAATGTATGTAACCCCCTTTTGAATGTACAGATCCCTGGAATCAATGGTGCTTTAAAATAAATAAAAATTGTGATTTAGGGCGAGGAGTGAAATATTCCTTTTAGTGCAGATTGTTTCATGTCTTTTGGGTTCCATATTCTCCATTAATACTGAAAAACTATGTCTGAAAATGACTTCTACCCCTCCTTTCATCCACATCTACTTCCCGGCTATGGCAAGAACTTTCTCCACTGAATTCCGGTTTACATCTGGCCGCTTAATTTTTTGCTTAAAAAAAAAAAAAAAAAAAAAAAGCATATGGTTTTTCAAAGAGAAGGGTGACCCCAGTCAAATGCAGGAATGAAAAATCACTGCATAGGATACAGGTTTAGCATTGAGACTGATGATAAGCTCTGGTGACCAACTCCCTATTACAGTATTAGGCTATGTCTACACAGCAATGTTAAAAATTTCCAAAATCTGTCAGCCGTTCACATGGCACAGTGCAAATACCGGTTGGAAATCCCGACCATTATTTGCACTGTTTTCGGGCCATGTACACGGCCACGCTAGGGAACGGCTTTTCTGCGGTGTGCGGAGAAGAGCCGCCCCCCTTCGCATGGACCTGTTCAGATTCTGCCCGAAAACCGGACGGAAAAATGATCATGTTCAATGTTTGTCGGACCGCCGACGGTCTGAAAAACCGCCGGGCGGAAATCCCGTGCAGTTGGGACCACTGCACGGATTTTCCATTAAGGTCCATTTTAAAAGTTGTCACCCGGTTTACAGATGGTTTTAAAAACCGAAAACTATCTTAAAAACCGGGTGAAAACCCGAACCGTGTGGATAAGCCCTAACATTGCTGACTGAGGTTTTTGGCATAGATTTACGCTGAAAAACGCAGTCAGTTTTCGGATTTGCCGTCGACCCCGTACATTAAATGGTAATCCTGCGGAAGATCCAACATGTTTGAAAAATCAAAATTCAGAGGATTTTGAAACCAACTGGAAAAAATCCATGCAGCAAGAATACAGTGCTGTGTAGACATAGCCTAAGGGTGCTTTCACACAGTGCATTTTTAGTGTGTTTTAATGCGTTTTTTGTGCAGGAAGGCACAGCAATTAATGCTGTACACTGCTACACCAAAAAAAAAAAAAAAACGGCAAAAATCGCGATTTTCCCCGTGATTTTTGTGCAGCAATGTACAGCATTAATTGCTGTGCCTTCCTGCACAAAACACGCAGTGTGTGAAAGCACCCTGACAACACGTACATATCTATACAGCCATCTACATAACACATGGGAAAAACAACGCAAAGAAATAGCTTCATTTGCGATTTAGATAAATTGAGATACATTAGTGCCAGCACAGTTGCTACAGTTTCTTGTCATGGTTAATCTATGCTTCCATCATGATGAGTAAGTGCATTCTGCCTCCCTTGAAAAAGAACATGTTTCCGAAGCTCCTTTGCAGGCTGTTTTAGGACTGGAGCCAAATAGCAAAATAAACATGTTTCCATTAACTGGAAAGTTAAGTTTCCCTAAATCCATCAAGAAGCCAAAAGCACTTCTGACAACAGCTGCTGACGAAAAATAATCTGTGTATAAAGAGAACGAGGAGAGGCGTTCTACATAGATCAGGTACACAGGCACCTTGCCGCAGAATATCAATGAAACTTTTACTTTAAAAGATCGATGCCTCAATGACTCCCACTGGATTCTTTACCCTGTGGAGGTTGTCAGATGCCCATTTATATGGCAACGCATCCATATCATGAATAATAAAATAGCACAACATGTCAATTGATGTGAAATCATAGAACGTGAGTGCTACTTTCAAAAGAACCAACAGCAGGCGAAGAATATTTCGCTTCAAATTAAAGTTTAATGAGATGTCACTTGTATCTATAAGAAATGTACATCACCCTCTATATGGTAGAGAATGTAGGGCAACAGTGAATAAATACGATATCATTACTGACCACAAAACTGAAGTCCTTTTAGGTGGACAGAAATAGAAAATGATGCCATCCACCCCCTCCCACCTTATCCAAAAAAAATGGGATAAATCTCTAATGCTATGTCTAAACAGCAATCGGATTTTGGGCGCCATTTTCACATTGCTGGATCGCGCCGTATTGTCTCTTTTTGCGCAAAAAAACAATGGTCGGATTTCAGATTCCCAGCGGCCCAGTACTTTGGGGTTACGAGAATCTGACAGCGGATACATGTTCTATATTCCGGTTTTAGATTTAGGAAACCCTCAGTAAAAAAAATCTGTGTTGTGTAGACTACAGCACAGATTTGCTATTGAGGACTACACAGTGCAGGGTACGGTCGGATTTTCGGCAGATTCAAAATACTGAATCCACTGAGAAACCGACTAAAATCCAATGATGTGTAGACATAGCCTAAATCTGCAGAAGGAATCTGCCATTTCTCAGTGATGAACAATACATATGCACTGCGTGATGTATATTCATGGCTGGCAGTGTATATAAATGACAATGTCCATAAAAGAAAAAGACAGCCTCTTAGATACAAGAAATCTGAAAATGTCATTTCTTCCCTGTTCCTTCCATCCTCCATTCCAGATGTGCTTCAAGCTGTTACCTGCAGAGACTGATCATTTCTCATGTGCTCAGAGTGTGAAATGCTACAATGTCTATTAACAC
>JAODAL010001417.1:200000-232491 GCA_025379985.1 Phyllomedusa bahiana
AAAAAAATAGGGGGAGGGCGGGTTCTAAAATCATAGGTGTATGTACAGCTGACTGACACTAGGTAAAAAAAAGGTTTTTTTCTTGGTCATTGATAGGTTATATTATATTTAAATTGCAGTTTGATAGGTTGATTTAAATAAAGCATTGAAAAAACGGATCCAAAAAACGGATCCGTAAAATGCATGCAAAACACATCCAATTAGCATCCAATATTATAAGACATATCATTCAATACTATCTCCCCATCAAGTACAGCTATATAATTCCATTTTTCGGGGTATGGGGGTGCCATCCACTTTCCTACACTCATACATCTCCCTAATCCCGAAACCTGATAAAAATCCTTTGGAAATGGGCAATTATAGACCGATAGCTCTATTAAATTCCGATTTAAAAATTTTTACTAAGATTTTGGCCAATAGGTTGGCACTCTTACTACCACAACTGGCCCATAAAGACCAGGTGGGTTTTGTGCTGAATCGCCAGGGGGGGGATAACACGAGACGTGCAATTAACCTCATTGACGCGATGAACAAGCTTAATAAGTCAGGTCTTGTTTTAAGTCTTGATGCTGAAAAAGCATTTGACCGGCTTAACTGGTCTTACTTGTTTAAGGTCTTGGAGACGTTTGGATTCTCGGGTCCCTTCCTCTCGGCGATTCGGGCACTTTACTCAATACCTACTGCAACAATTCGACTTCCCCATAGCATGTCACCGCTAATACAAATTTCAAATGGCACCCGTCAAGGATGCCCTTTGTCGCCTCTATTGTTTGTTCTCTGTGTTGAGCCGTTTGCGTCTGCTGTTCGTCTTCACCCAGACATCAGGGGGGTAACTATTCGGGATAGAGAGTTCAAGCTATCCCTTTTTGCGGATGATGTGCTGCTGACGTTGACCTCATTGCATGTCTCCCTTCCGAATCTCCACTCGCTGCTATCTACATTTTATATTCTCTCGGGATTTAAAATTAACACCACAAAAACAGAGGCCCTCCCGATCAACATCTCTCCTGCGGACCTACAGATACTAAAAGATAACCATGGTTATAACTGGAGATCTACCTCATTAAAATACTTGGGGGTGAACTTGACATCTTCTTATGCTTCTTTATATAGTAATAACTTTCCTAAAATGTACCAGGAGGTTCGAGGTCTGTTGCAGAGATGGCAAAAGTTACCACTTTCTCTATTGGGGAAAATTTCAGCGGTCAAAATGACTATATTACCCAAACTATTGTATCTATTTGAAGCGCTGCCTGTTCCAGTTCCCATTGCTCATCTAAAGACCATGCAGGCATCGATCTTTAAATTCATTTGGGGAGCAAAGAGACATAGAATAAAAAAGAGTATCATGTTAGCAGGACGAAAAGATGGTGGTTTGGCAGTCCCTGACGTGATAAAATACTATTGGGCCGCACAACTCAGACGAATCCCTGCATGGTCCACGCTTTATGCGTACTCTAAATGGGCAGAAATAGAGAAGTTATGGATGGCACCGGTTCACCCCAATTCGTTACTATGGGCAAATACGAAGGACCCAGTCACATACCCGCTGTTAGGACCTATTAAATTGACAAGGGAAATATGGGCCCGATGTGCCAGTCGCTTTGGGCTTTGCTCTTCATCTTCCGCAATGACCTCGTTTCTCTTCAACCCTGCTTTTCCAGTGAGTCTTGGCGATTTATCTATGAAACCGTGGTATGACAGGAAGCTCTTTAGGATAGCGGACATTGTAAATCACAATACGCTACATATTCTTCCATTCAAGGTTCTACAAGACCGATTCCATCTACCAAATAGTAGTCACTATTCATATCTGCAAATTGTCCATTTTGCTAGATCAGTGCTGGGCTCTAGTAAAGTCACTGTGCCCACTAGATTTGAATTGATATGTAAACTTTTTACATCAACCAAGGGTTTGATATCTCAAATTTACTCTATGTTGCTGAACCCCTGTCCGGAAGAGCTTCCTAGTCACTCTTACATGGGAAAATGGGAGAGTCATCTGGGCAGGCAGCTATCGGCAGAAGAATGGAGATTGGTGTGGCAGAGAGCGGGCCAGACATCTCGATGCAACCTGTATAAGGAGAACCAGTATAAAATTCTTATGTGGTGGTATCACACACCAGCTTTGCTCCACAAAATGAACCTGGGAATACCAGACATATGCTGGAGGTGTGGGACGCAAGGGGCAGATGTATTACATATCTTCTGGGACTGTGCGCGAATAGGGAACTTCTGGAGTGGGGTGAGAGATTTGGTGGCAGAGATAACTGGGATTAGGCTACCTATGAATCCGTTATGCTGTCTCTTAAATATTCATATTCCTAAAGTTAGAAAAGCTACTCTATGTCTAATCATACATATTCTAACAGCAGCAAGATGCCTGATTTCTGCGTTTTGGAAACGTACAAACGCTCCCACCGTAGATGATTTGCTCCATAGACTTCAAGATATTAGGCTAATGGAACAAATCACTGCCTCATTGAATAGCAGTCTTGATAAATTTGAAGAAACATGGGCCCTTTGGGAGTTATACATGGCCGCCTCTAGGTCATGATGTAACGATAAGGTGATAGGAGAGCTGACCGGAGAGGAGGAATGACCCTTACCCTGATTATACATGCCTGTTAGAGAAAACCTCAATTTCCCCATCCCACTGTGTCGTGTCTAACGTCTAATTGTGGTTATTATGTTTTTTTTTCCTTGTTCTCAGTGGATGTTCCACAAAATTTTATATATTGTTCATTGACAATAGCAATCTGAGATTATTGATACATGATATAGATTACAACTAATGTGTGAGATTTGGCACTGTAAACTATCTTCATCCTCCTCCAATATATGATTGTAATGATGTTTTCTGTAACAATTTAAATGGTATGGATGACTATTGTTGTGCACTGTTATCATAACACCTTTGATTTTTATTTTTTAATAAAAACACAGTTAAACCAATTAGCATCCAAAAAAGGATCAGCTGTTGCGTTTTCTGGATCCGCTTTTTGGATGCAGTTTGCATCCAGTTTTCGCAGGTTAAAAACGGATCCGTAAAACGCATCCAAAACGGATCCAAAACGTCGTGTGAACAAGCCCTAACTCTGCTCCTTCTGTTCTATAACATGTTTGCAGACACCCTGCTCAAGGTGACAGGTTCCCTTTTAAGTACAGTATCTCAATGAACTGAAGCAATTTAGGTGAACTTTTTACATATACCTGAATTACACTTCCAAAGGAAAACCATCACATATTTTGTCATAAGAAATAATGAATCAAAATAGACTGATCTATACATACCAAAACAACTAAGGGTATGTTCACACGGCGTAATTTCGGCACACATTTCGCCGTATATTTGCGCATAATACACGGCAATCCATAGCGCTCATAGAGAACTATGGATTACGCCTCGTCCCCCCTCCCCCCCCCCGCATGTACGTACGTACAAAACGATTGTACTGTACGCGCGGGGAGATAAGCGACGTCAATTATTCGTGGCGATTACACGCCATGAGTAATGCATGGCAATGGGGCCGGTAGGCTGCCGGCCCCCACGCGCGACTCCCAAATCACCTGGTATAATGACGCCAGGTGAACATACCCTAAAGAAAAGTTCAAACAATCTAGTGTTTACCAAATGCCAACCATTTGAATGGCCAGTCTGCACTGTAGTCTACACAGTGAACTAAATATATTACACCAGAAAAAAAATAGGTCACAAAGTTGTATACGTAATAAAAAAAAAACACTAACCACCTACAAACTACAGATATATTTTTTTTCAATGTTTTTGTATTATTGTATATTTTATTTAATACAGAAAAAAATAACAAAATAAATGGGCACCAACATTAAAACCACAGAAGAAAATACATAGAAGGTGAGAGAGGAAAGGAAAAAGCATAATGCAATAAACCAGGCATCCTCAAATTGCGGCCCTCCAGCTGTTGGGAAAACAACTCCCATCATGAATTTATATAATCTAGAACAGTGGTCATGATGGGAGTTGTAGTTTCTCAACAGCTGGAGGGCCGCAGGTTGAGGATGCCTGCAATAAACCATAATAAGTATATCAAAAGTAATTAGCAAAGTGCAACAAATACAATCCTGCCACACCTGACATGTACACCTCAATGCATGTTTTACCACCGAATGAAGCAATGGCAAACCGTGCATTAGGTTCAAATGTGTTAAATTTGTATTTGTTGCACTTTGCTAGATACTTTTCATAAACTTATTAGAGTCTAATGCATTATGCTTTTTCCCTTCCTGTCACACCTGACACGTATTTTTTTCCATGGTTGTAATTAAAGGTCCTTTATTTAGGGGGCTTTCACACAGCGCAGTTTTGGTGCAGTTTTAACTGCGTCCCAGTTAAACTGCCTTTAGTACCAGCAATCTTCTTTCAGTTGTCTAAATTGTTCAGAAAGGCGTTTCAAGTAAAAATCCGTTCAGTGTAGTCTACCAAGCAGATTTTCTATGAAAGTCTGATGATGGTTGACATCTGGTTTTCAAATCCAAAAAAGGTTTGAAAACCTTGCCTGGACATACCCCAGGGGCTTGTTCACTCGGAGTATACACTCCGTGTTACAAGCACTTTTAGAGCGCGTTTACACGGCACAGGACAAATACCGGCCGTTTTTTGTCCTGTTTTGCACCTGTCCCCACGGCCGCGGGGGGGACGGCTTTTCTCCGCGATGAGCGGAGAACAGCCCTCCCCCCTCCCATTGAGAAGCACAGAATCCATCCGAAAACCGGACGGAAGATTGTGCTTCTACAATGTTTTCCCGCCGGACCGCCGGCGGCAAAACCGTCCGACGGCAAAACCTGTGCAGTGGGGACTGCTGCACAGGTCTTGCATAGAGCACAATTGTGCTCATTTTCGGCCGGTTTTTCAGGCGGTCTGAAAAACCGCAAACCGGCCGAAAACCCGTGCCGTGGGAACATGCCCTTAGGGTCCGTCTTGGGGTCCGCACTGTTGGTCCCCAAGACGGATCTAAATAATTAGCAGTGAGATTCTCACTGCTGTCTATGCTGAAAACGGAGCGGCGTTCACATGAGAGATCATCGCTGCGCGTTTCAAAAGTGCAGCTCAGCTCCGTCTTGAAAAGAATTGACATATGTATACTCAGTGTGAACAAGCCCTAAGAGTATGTTCACACAGCTTATTTTGGAGCGTATTTTGCGGCGTACTGCACTTAATACGTGGGGAAATGCGCCCCATAATTGCGGTAATCTATAGCTCTCATAGAGAACTATGGATTACGCCTCCTCTCTCTGCTCATACAATACGATCATATTGTACGCGTGGGGAGATAAGCGACTGGTCAATTACCAGCGGCGAATACGTGCTGCAAGTAATGCATGTCTATAGGGCCAGCGGGCTGCCGGACCCCGACGCCTTTGAAGTACGCGCTTATGACGGTGCATACTGTACGCGCCGCAATTACGTCGTGTGACCATAGCCTAAGGGAGCAGATTAAGGCTCCGTACAGATAATACTTCTTAGGGCTAGTTCACACTGCTTATTGACGTCGCAATTGCGCCGACTGCCGTGCAGCGGGGGGCCGGCAGCTCACCGGCCCCATAGACAGTCATTCATGGCGCATACACGCCGTAAATAATTGACATGTCACTTTCTCCCCGCTCAGAGAAGACGGAATCCATAGTTCTGAGAAATGTGGATTACCGTAATGACAAAGACGGAATTCAGCCGTACTGCAGCGCAAATACGACGCGCAGTACGGCTAAAATCAGTGCCCAAATCAGCCGTGTGAATGAGGCCTTAATCAGAGCTTACTGTAGTTGCTATTCAGCACTGTGAGGCGAGGTTTCACGCCAACTATGGTCAGGCGCATGTGCTTGGACATTTGTATAATTGCCATGCACTTGAGAGAATTTATCATGGCCCAAAAGTAGCATCAGAAGACGCCTTTAATGGATACATAATTCTTTTAATTGTGTTACAGCAGAGATGTGAATATACAAAGCATTTAGTTAACACAGACCTGGACAACCGATTCCGACACTTTTTAAAAGCAAGATTCATGTGGATGATTCCTGCTCCATATTGACCTAATTTTTTCCGACCACATATAGTAAAGCATAACCCAACAGCTGAACAGAAGGAGATTCTACTATATATAGAATATAGCCACAGAAATCACAATCTGCCACCGAATTAGAGGGACTGCAATAAAAAAAAAAAATTTAAAAAAATTGCATATTGACAATCAACAAGTTAATATTATTTGTCATTTTTTGGGGATTTTCTTTATATAGTTTTTTTAAGTTCCCCCATGTACATTACTTCTTGGTTTGTCGCTCTCGTAGCATGGCAGTGATGATTGCTTGATGGTTCTTTTCCAGGCCACTAAGGGCCTGAGTGAGGTAAATGTTATCAGCAGGACCTAATAAGTATGAAGAAAGCTGGAAGCCCACTAGTGCAGAAAAAAAAAAATAGCCCATAATTCTCATGTATTGCTCAAGCCCTTTCCCTGTTGGTCTAGTCTAAACCTTTATCTGGGTTTCTCCAGATAAGTATAGATCCATCATTATGTCATTACAAATAGTAGGTAATGAGACTACGAGCCACTCAGAAGTCTTCTCTACATTGTCACAACTAAAGAAGGGCAACATTTTATATGTAATTTTAACTGCATATGGACTGCTAAAATAAAAATACTGCCTAAAATTCTAACAAAAAATAGATTTTAACAAAAATACCACTTTCTAAGAGAAGTATCCACTGATCTTCAAAGTCACAAATCGGTCACAGATTATTTGGGCATTATGGCAAGACATGGTTTGGACGCTTAGCTAATGAAATAGCACAATCCTAATTAAAGCAGGAGCTGTGTATTATCTGCAAGACATGAAATACACTGCCGACATTGTGCCGCTCCTTATCTGCTGACCCTTGGCTTCTTTTCTTACTGTATCAGTTGTCCCTTTTTATCCTCTGCCTCATTAAATGCAAACTTCTTGTGTGACATGAATTCAGATTTTGGAGATGAGCACACAAGAATTCACAGCTCCTTCCACTTAGAAGAGATTCACTCTAGGTCTATCTTTAAAGTGAATTTTCCTCCTTCACAGACATCAGATCCTCTGACCTAAGGGTGCTTTCAAACGGAGCATTTTTTTTGTGTGCACTTTTGAGGCTTTTTTTGGTGAGTTTTTTTTGCAGAAATACACAGCAATTAATCAGAGCAAGAAAAATAATATATAGAGTGGTGTGAAGTATTTGCCCCCTTCCTGATTTCTTAATCTTTTGGATGTTTGTCACATGTAAATGTTTCAGATCACCCAACAAATTTAAATATTAGACAAATATAACAGACGTAAAAACACAAAATGCAGTTTTTAACTGAAGGTCTTTATTATTAAGGAAAAAAGTAATCAAAACCTACAGGGTCCTGTGTGAAAAAGTAATCACCCTCCCACCCTCCTCCTTAAAACATAAATTAACTGTGTTTTCTCAAATCTTTGGGAAACCTCTAGCCTTACCCAGGCATGTTAACTGCCACACCTGTTCTCAAGCAAGAAAGCACTTTAACAGGACCTGCCTGACAAAGTGAAGTAGACTAAAAGATCCTCAGAAGCTAGACATCATGGGGAGATCCAAAGAAATACAGGAACAAATGAGAAACAAAGTCATTGAGATCTATCACTCTGGAAAAGGTTATAAAGCCTATGACATGAAATTCTTTCAAAGACGGAGCAGACAGGCAGGAGGGGAACACGCAGCGCCGATCTCTCATGTGAACGCCGCTGCGTGTTCCTCATAGCCCGCAGTGATAATCTCACTGCTAATTGTTAGATCCGTCTCTGGGTCCGTTCTGTCGGTCCCTGAGACGGATCTAAAAAGCCCTTGTAACACAGAGTTAAAACTTCGTGTGAACAAGCCCTAAGACGCTCCAAGGACACTTATAAAATAGTTAGCAAATATGGTCAAATATCAAGCTAAACCATCCAATTCTTCATGTGTATAATATGCATATAACCCCTATCAAAGGCCAATATCACTGAAAAAGGGCTCAAATATAACTTCTACTTAAAATTCTCAAACTTAATACACAAAACAGTTTCACATACCAATGATGGTACAAAAATAACTAGGTGACAGACAGTATATATAAAGCGGAGGATCAAAACAACTAAATAGACAATAGACCATTTATATGTCGGCAAGTGCAAAAATTGTATGATAGGGAGGAGGAGATATTCTACTCATGATACTCTCCCACCATTTTTTAGTATTGCAGATCCTGTAGGTTTTCTTTTATGTCCACCAGAATCTTCACACCAGCAGATTTTACAGCTTAGTGTCTGGGTCAAAGGCATCAGATATCAGCGCCAAATTAACCCTAAGTGACCATGCCTATACAACAGGGGTACTGCCCCGAGAAGGGTGTCCCACCCCAGATGACTGACTCCAAGGTGCCCAGGCGCTCTCAGTAGTCCCAACGTGTTTCCCAGTTTAACGGTTTCTGAAGGGATATATAGATTACTGCACCAAAGACTAAAGATAAACAGTTTTTTAGTGATGAAGTGGTTGGTGTGCAAACATGCATCACAACAGATAGGCGACCACTGAAGTCAAGGTAACATTAAGCAAGCTACCCCAGACTTTGGGAACTGCACCAAAGAAAACCAACAACTTAAATAAAACCTAAAAAAAAAAAAAAAAAATGGGGGGCGTGGTTTGCTATGTAGGAGACAGGACGTGTGCTGCAGGGGCTCCTCCAGAGACTTGCTTCTCATCACTACCCAGAAACATCAAAATGGGCCAAAAACAGAAAAAGGCAGCCCAGACCCCTGGGACACCCACTGAACAGATGGGGTTGCCCATTTCTAATTTCTTTGCTCCTTTACAACACCTAGCAGAGAGCGGCCCGTCTTCCCGCGCTCAGGAGCAGTCAGCGCCATCTTGCAGCACTGCCGAGGGAGCATGTGGAGTCTCTGATGCTGCAGGGATGCCGTCTCCTTACCTGCCGTCTCCTGTGTCGGAGGGATCGTCACCCCGTGTGAATCCTGCTGCCCAGATGCCGACCCGGCGATCCGGAGACGCCGCAGCCTCGGACCTGCGTGGACCCCGGCATGGATACCCGGCGCAGAGACGGCGCGACACGGAGCCTCACCCGCTGTGGAGCGGCGTCACTGAGACGACACAGTCAGGTCAGTGCGGGTCGGGAGCCCGACACCTACCCTCTGCCACAGCACCATCCCAGGGACTGACTAAGCAGCTGGAGCGAATCTCCCGGTGACTCCGAGGGGTGCCGTTGGGGCCTCACCCCTCCCCCGATCTGCTACTCCAGCTCTGCACAGTGGATCCCAGGCATGCTCCCACCAACTGGGCCACGGAGGGCCCGGGTGGGCGAGTGGAAAATCCGGCAGACACCTCATCCATGTCACAGACTGAGAGGGAGCAGGGGGTCCGATCCGGGTCCCAACATGAAGGGCGCAACCTCATGACATATATGCCCACCTTGGACTCTCCCTCTTGCCCAGAGGCCCGGGGGGCTGGCCAGCGGGTCCCTTCGACGCCTCAGCAACTTACTGGGGGCCTCAGCCGGATGACACAACTAGCTACCCGCTGCAGACGGGGGGCCTGAAATCGGGTGCTGGCCGATACCAACCCCCGCCTGGGGTTAACTCCCACTCATTCCTGGGAAGCCCTAATGAGAATCCCATGGACTCTACGGAGCTGCTCGCCAGCTCCCCCACGCAGGGTAGCCCCTGGTCCGCGGGCCATGGTGATGAGCCTGACGTGGCATCGAGGGGGAGGGGTGGTGGATCCCGGTCCGCACCGCCTCCTTCTGATGGGGGGAGCCCCTCTGCTGCCCTGACCCCGTCGGGCCCCATGGGTGGCCCTCGCAGTCAGGTGGATGACCTTTTGCATGATGATGCCCCCTGGGCCTCCAGCCCTAACTCGTCAACATGGGGCTGTAGCTCCCCACGTCGGTTGGGGGATTCAAGGCCTCTCCCTCCTTCCCGGCGAGGACCCCTGGGATCTCCCTCGATTCAACCGCCTGGGCTCCGGCCGCCTGAAGAGGCAGCTCATACCCTGGAGACACATCCGGAGTTGAGGGCCCTTCTCTTAGTTCTTCCGACTAAACAGGACTTGCAGCGGTCCTGGAGACAGGATCTTCGTCCGGTTCAATCTGACGTGGCTGACCTCCAAGTTAGAGTACACCAGCTGGAGAAGAAGCAGGAGTCAACATCTAATCTCGTTTCCTCCTTACAGTCCTCCCTAAGGGAGCAGTCCTCCCAACATCTGCAGTTAACCAACCATATGAATGACTTGGAGAATCGCAGTCGTCTCAATAACGTGCGGCTGCGAGGCCTACTGGACTCAGTCAGACCGGGCGACCTATCTCCCACTAACAGAGCTGTTCAACCATATCTTAGGGCGCCCAGAGGCAACCTTTATTGAATTCGACAGGGCCCACAGAGCGCTTCGCCCACAGAGTATGGATCCTACCCGCCCACGAGATGTCATCTGTAGGATCCATCACTTCACTCTCAAAGAGGAAATCATGCGCAAGGCCCGCCTGATGCAGCGAATCGAGTTTGAAGGTCTTCAGCTGAGCTTGTTTCCGGACTTGTCACGCCATACACTACGTATGAGGGCAGTGCTCAGACCCCTCCTGTCGTCTCTCCAATCTCAGAACATACCCTACAGGTGGGGATTTCCCTTCGCGCTTCAAGTTAAGCACCTAGACAAAATGCTCACCTTCTGCTCTTTGGAGGATTTGCCAACCTTTGTTTCTACCTTGGGCTTATCGGAAGTGTCCCTCCCGGACTGGTCATCAGCTATCTCTGCGACTCCTGTGATGGCGAGACCTCAACTGTTGGACAATCAAAGGTTGAACACTCAGATGCTTGTCTCACAGCCTCAAAGGCCTCGACGTCGCCGTGGCAGTCCGGATAGTCTGCCGCCAAGAAGGAGATCACACCGCTGATGACCCTTTGTGATGGGACTTTGGTCTTATCTTCCATAAATTCCCTTCTGAATCTCCTTGCTGGTTCGTTTATGGCGGTTGCCAGACTTTTCAGCTAGCATGATGCACCCTGTGTTCGGTCTGGTCGGCTGACCTAGACTGATCGGTTCAGGATCCTCTCACTCCATCAGCGTGTTTGGGACTCTGTTTTGCATGACTCATGCAGTAGCGAAGTACCTGCCGGCCTCCCGGTGTTCTCTTGCTGTTTGTTTTTTGTTTTCTCCCTGATGGTTGCTTATCATGCTCTAGTAAAACTTCACGCTTCATGGGTCTATTGGGTTCATTTATTTGGTGGCGTCTCTCCTTCCGGGGCTACCTTTCGCTAGCCACCCCCCGAGCTGTTGCACTGGGGGCTCATCCCTTCCCTGTTGGGGACGGGAGGTTTGCCCTGGGGGGGTGGTGCCCCCACCTGAGCGTCTTTTGTTCAGATGTCTCTGGAGGCTTGCGTACTGTGGACCTCTTGCAGTGCCGTAACCCTCTTCATTTTTGGTTTAGTGAGCTAATACCTGCCTGCTGCAGCTCCCTGCCTTACTCCTGGCAGGTCCCCCGTTTATTTCGGCCCTTTTGGACTCCCAAGGGGTTACTGCAGTTAGGTATCTGCCTGTATTAGTTTACCGGCCTCTTTTTGCTAGGCCTTGGTTTTTGACTCTGTGGTCTGTTTATTATTTCTCTGGCTCTGCGGTTGGCCACGGAAGCCAGAGCCTTATTTGTTATAATTAGCATACAGGACCAAGTCTACACACTGGCAAATGTGTATGTGCCCAATACAGGTCAGTTGACTTTTCTGACCAGGACGCTAGATGCGCTACTCAACTTTGCCCAGGGCCAGATTGTGTTGGGGTGGGACTTGAACTTGGCTTTGAACCCACTGCTGGATGCCTCGGCTGGGCACTCCTCAGTGACCTACAATGCACTTAATAGAATCAAGAAGCTGCTCCATGACATGCAGCTGGTGGACGTGTGGAGATTGCTGCACCCGCTGGACCGAGATTACACTTTTTACTCCTTCCCCCATAACTCGTACACACGTATAGACTACATTATGCCGCAGCACTCGCTTCTCCGCTATGTGGTGTCGGCCTCGGTGGGCAGCGCGCTCCACTCGGACCATGCCCCGGTCCATTGTGACCTGGCTCTCCCTCACTATACTCGGCCGGCCTTCTCTTGGAGACTGAACGAGTCTCTCCTGTCCGACTCGCTATGCCTGTCAGACTTACAGTGCTCGATGGATATTTTTCTCTCTCCGCGCACTCCTCGGATCCGACTCCGTCCCAGATCCAGTGGGAGGCGTTGAAATGTTCCCTCAGGGAGTTTTTAATTAAACATGGTGCACGTCTCAAGAGAGAAGCTGCAGCTAAGCTCCAAAATCTTCTAACACGTCTAGCATCTCTGGAGGCTTCGCATAAGGCTTCGGGGAGGGAGGGGGGGGGCGGAGTTGGATCTGAGGGCCATCGTCCAGACCCGCCACCCTACAGCTCATGGAGCATAGACACAAAAGGTATCGGCAGTTATGCGCCAGCTCTTTTTATACCTGGTCTAATAAACCGGGCAAATTCTTAGCCCAAGCGCTTAGGGATAGGAGGGCTGCGTTATATGTCCCATCTATCAAAACCCGGAGGGGACGGACGGTCCATCTCACGGAAAATATCTTACAGGTCTTCCACGATTATTACTCCAGGTTATACAATCTCCCCACCCCCGAGGTCATCGCTCTGCTCCTATTTAGAGAGGACAGCCGTCCCTCCCTCCCCGTGGAAGCCCTCGCCTCTCTGGAGGAGCTGTTCTCTGGGGAGGAGCTAGCAGCAGCAGTACGGTCCCTGCCCTCTGGTAAGAGCCCGGGCCCAGATGGCTATACGGCTCTATTTTATAAAGCACTCAAGTCCGAGCTGACTCCGCCCTTGCTTCGTGCATTCAACGAGGCGTCCGCGGACTCCCCCTTCGATCCGGCTTTCCTACGGGCTCACATTGTTGTGATTCCTAAGGAGGGTAAGGACCCTTCACAATGCCAGAATTTCCGCCCCATCTCGCTAATCAACATGGATGCAAAAATCTTTGCAAAAATGCTTGCAAATAGATTGAACCCGCTGCTTGGAGACATGATCCATCCGGACCAGGTGGGGTTTGTGCCCTCCAGAGAGGCGAGGGACAATACACTCAAAACCTTCTCCCTGATCCACCACGTCCGCGTACAAAAAAAAAAACTCAGTGTCTTCTCTTATCACTCGATGCAGAGAAGGCCTTTGACAGGGTCGCGTGGGCCTTCTTGGAGGGGGTAATACAGTTGCTGGGTTTTGGCCCGGTGATGCGTGGAAAGGTGATGGCCCTGTATAATTCACCTCAAGAAAAGGTCAGGGTCAATGGGGTTTTATCCCCCCCCCCCTCCCGACAATTGGAAATGGCAGCAGGCAGGGATGCCCCCTCTCCCCTATCCTCTATATTCTGGCCATGGAACACCTGCTGCGAGCGCTGCGTATGGACACCCGTGTACAGGGGATCCAGGTGGGGGGCCATCATTTCAAATGTTCAGCTTTTGCTGGTGATTTGCTCCTTTACCTTGGGGACCCTGCCTCTTCACTCCCGGCGGCAATGGAGGTATTAGAAGAGTACAGCCTTTATAGCAATCATAAAATCAACATGACGAAAAGTATGGCAATGGGGCTACATATCCCTCAGGACATCTTGTCCTCCATAAAGGGGCCGCTTTCCCCCTCTCTTGGGAAGTCTCCTCTTTTAAGTATCTAGGGGTCCACATACCCTCAAACCCAGACATGATATTTGATCTAAACTTTGCCCCGCTGTTTACCAGGATTAAACAGGACCTTCTAAAATGGGACAATAAAGATTTCTCATGGTTAGGTCAGATAAACATCTTAAAGATGAATGTCCTTCCACGCCTGCTGTACCTATTTCAGGCAATCCCTACACAACTACCTAGAACCTTTTTCAAAACCCTGTGGCAGCTAACGTCCCAATTCGTGTGGGCACGGGGTAGGCCAAGAATTGCGAATGCTACTCTATGTAGGCCAAAGGTGGCCTTGCGTTACCGGACTTCCAGGCCTACTATTTGGCCGTGGTGGCGGTGAGAATGCTGGACGCCTTCAGAGGAGGGAGCTCTAAATGCTGGGTACAATTAGAGAACCTACTGTATGGGGCTCTCGTTGCAGCACTCCCCTGGCTCCTGCCCTCGGTATTGCCCAGAGGCCTCCTCGCTCGCACCCCACTGATCGCGCACACCTCGGTCTCAATATTCCGATCCAAACTGAGGCTTTTCAGGGTTGGCGGCCCATGCACTCCGCTACTGGGCAACCCTGACATACCTGCCTCCCTAGCTGCAGCCCTCACCCGGTTACTGGGAACTGAAGCTTCTACTTCAGTCCTCGATCAGGTACTCACCTCTGGGGATCCGAAGGGATACGAAGCATTGGTTGGCGAGGCTAACACGGCGCAGTTCTCCCGATTCCACTATTATCAATTATGCAGTTTTTAATCAAAGTGGAAAAGGTTGCTGGGGCCGCTCAGAGCTCCAACCACCTTCGAGTTGTGGTGTATGGGATACTCTGAGAGGCGGGCCCTCGCTGGCCTGTACAGACTTCTAATTAACTCTGAGGCCGGAGACAAGCTGTCCTTTCAGAGTAGCTGGGAAAGAGAACTCAACCAGACTCTTTCGGGAGATGACTGGTCCAGGGTGTTTCAGCTGACCCACAGATCTTCGGTGTCCTCCAGGGCCCACGAGTTGAATTACAAAATTGTCACAAGATGGTACCGCGTCCCCGCCCTACTCAACTCATTCTACCCCTCAGTCCCCGTGGTGCTTTGGCGGGGTAGGGGGGAGAGGGGGGCGATTTACTCCTGTCTGGGTGGGCTGCCCGGTCCTGCAACCTTTTTGGAAGGGCGTGCTTCATATGATACACAAAATCACGGGGATCAGGGTGCATAACTGCCCTGCCTCAGTTCTCCTGTTTGACATTCCACTTCCCACAGCTCTACTAAAATCCCACCTCCTGGTTTTCCTCCTTCTTGCAGCCAAAATTGTAATTCCCAGACTTTGGTTATCAACTACCTGCCCAACTATGACAGACCGGATACGGGAGGTTCATGTGCTCCAGCGCCTAGAGGAGTTCAGAACTGATTCTCCCTTGCGCTATAGCCAATATCTGCATGTTTGGGAGGACTGGATCTCTTTTTGTGACACGGATGATTATTTAACTTGTTCCTGAAGTAGAGTCTTTGGGTCTAGAGGGACAGGGTGGGGATGGTGTGGTGGTATTTGAGACCTGCCACCAGTCACTTATCAACCCCCTTTTTTTTTTTTGTTTGTTTGCTGAAGCGTTGTGAGCCAACCGCTGAGTTATGTTTTCCCTTGTTTTTAGTATTTGTTTTTCTCGTTTTATTCCGATGATTTAGCTTTGGCCTACACATGAGGTTGTTTACTTGATATGCTGGTTCCTGAGGTGGATTGGACGGCCTCCCCATATGGGGGGTGCGGTTTCAGCTCTGGATCCTGAAGTGGGATAATTGTCCTTCATTCTGCGCTCAGGTTGCAGATTGAGTTACTAACATTTGTATGCTCTCTCTTTACCCTTGGTCGCCTCTTCCCTTACTTGCCCTCTTCCCTCCCCACTTCCCCTTCACACCCGCATTCTCCCCTCTCCTTCCTTCTCCCCCTCCGGCTTTTACAATATTGGATGCCATTGTCTGTGCCTTCTTAGGTTGCCGCTCAGGAATTATGCTATCATCTCCTTTGCCAATGTACTACTTAATTGATATATTGTGTAACCTCTGTGAAGTGTTTTTTCCTGTACTTTTCATGAGCTCCTTATATAAAAGCATTTGAATAAGAAAAAAAAAAAGAAAAAGAAAAAAAATAATAATTGCAGTTGGTAATATATTCCTATTGTCCGAGTTTATGAGACACCTACGTTTTACATTGTAATATGCTAAAAACCCAACTAGATAGGGAGCTTCTTTACACTCGGGATAGTGAAGATATTTTTTAGCCGTCCTGGTCCATAGACATGATAGCATCGTATAGCCATGTCCCACCACTTCATTTAAAGGGTGGTCCCACCACAGAGTTTGTGGGCATATTGATAGGATATGCCATCAAAGTCTAAACAGCCCTCGGCTGTACTTTGAGTTCCCATAGAATAGAATAGAGTCTCGTCCGCAAGTGCGACTGGCTCTCCATTCTGAGCCAAAACTTCCAGTGGCCTGTTCCCAAGATAGATGTGGTTCGTAGAGCTGGAACTGGCAATCATCATACTTTGATGCAATATCCGAGCGATAGGTCGTCAAACTCTGCGGTAGTAAAAGTCTTTTAAGAGGTTTTGCCAAAACATAAAACAGATTTTGGTGCCAGCTCGTAGCCGGATAGAAACCAGAACAGAGAGTTGCCATACTTGCGTACTTCTCTCCGTTAATTTCTATAGTATTCCCAAATACAGCTGAGCAAGTATGCTTAGATGCATTCGGAACTCCCATAGAAATAAATAGGGGAGAGCTGCGCAAGTGCGGCCATCTTCTCCTTCTAGAAGGCCAGCTCATAGCTAACTAAACTTGTTTGATCTCAAACATAAAAAAATATTCATAAAGTGTCAGTGCTGTCCATGGTAAAATAAGAGCCCACCAGGCAGCTATGGACAACTTTTTGCTAAATTTTTCCGTCACAGGGAAAAATGCAAAGGAAGTACCGTATATACTCGAGTATAAGCCAAGTTTTTCAGCACAAAAAGCTTATACTCGAGTCACTGTCGGCGCTCGGGCGCTGCGGTGGCCCGGCGCCGGCAGGGGCACTTCAGTTATACGTGGCTCCTCAGGGAGCGCATAACACTGAAGGCTGAGTCAGCCGACAGCATCCAGGCACTGTGGTGGCGATCTCTTCCCCTGTATGCGTCTCCTCTCGGAGCTTATACCGGGGAAGATACCACTGCGGAGCAGAGAGCAAGCGCTCTGCGGCTGTCCGGAGTTTCCGGCACAGGCAGCGTGCATGTCATCACGCTCTGTGCCGACAAGAAGACAGAGCCGCAGGGAGACTGCGTGGCAGGAAGGCGGAGCAGTGGGGGATTGAGGTAAGTAAGTGCATTTACTTGTGCCTATGCCTGCCTGGAGGTGGGAGGGGGGTGACAATTGCCTGCCTAAGCCTGCCTCGGGGGGAACAAGTACCTGCCTAAGCCTGCCTCGGGGGAACAAGTACCTGCCTAAGCCTGCCTCGGGGGAACAAGTACCTGCCTAAGCCTGCCTCGGGGGAACAAGTACCTGCCTAAGCCTGCCTCGGGGGAACAAGTACCTGCCTAAGCCTGCCTCGGGGGAACAAGTACCTGCCTAAGCCTGCCTCGGGGAACAAGTACCTGCCTAAGCCTGCCTCGGGGGAAAAATGTACCTGCCTAAGCCTGCCTCGGGGAAACAAGTACCTGCCTAAGCCTGCCTCGGGGAAACAAGTACCTGCCTAAGCCTGCCTCGGGGAAACAAGTACCTGCCTAAGCCTGCCTCGGGGGAACAAGTACCTGCCTATAAATGCCTATACCTGCATATTGGGGACATATACTTGCTTATACCTGCCTATGGGAGACATTAAACTGCTTATGTAATTTTATTGGTATCTATTTTTACTTTTGAAACTTACAAGTAGCCGCTGCATTTCTCACCCTAGTCTTATACTCGAGTCAACAAGTTTTCCCAGTTTTTTTAGGTAAATGTAGGTGCCTCGGCTTATATTCGGGTCATCTTATAATCGTGTTTTTTCGGTATATTTAAAAAAAAAAAAACCTAATACAACAAATCGGTTTAGTGAGAATACCACGTGAGAAATTCTATGACCAAACATTATGTAAGACTTTGTCACGGTGAAGACAGAGTAACCAGGAAACGACTGTAAGGAGGAACCTATGGGGTTACGCAGGACAATTCACAGAAGACTTTGCTGCGATTCTACACCAAAAGTGTTAAGATAGACATATGGCCTAAGGAACCGAAAATCGCAAATATGGGTGACAAACATTACGAGGAGGTTGCTCTGTTCCCATAAGGGTATGTTCATGCAGCGTGATTACTCCGTGTTTACAGCCGCTTTTAGCTGCATGTTTGGATCCATCTATGTTGGATTTGTTTAGGATCTGATCAACGCAGCGTTTTGGGATGCGATTTTCGGATCCAACACGGATCTGAAAACGTATACCAAACCGCCATGTGAACATACCCTAATTTGTAAGAGTGGTTTTTAGCAGAATGCTCTTGAAAGCAGCCCGAGATAAAGTGTGTGGGCAAGGCGTGTTATCCTGTCCACAGCAGTATTGGTGTTAAGGGATTTTCTACAAAATTTTTTTTTTTTAGGAAAGCCCTTTTAAGGCTTTGGTCACACACTAAGATTTAGCAGTAAAATAAGGACTTATTTCACATTAGAAACACCTATAGGCGTTTTTGTGCTTTTATTTTTACATCTTTTTTTTTTTTGCTGGTATTGGTCCTGCATTCCTATTTTTTTGTGCAGCAAACTCGAATGGTGTGAAAAAAAAAAAAAAAAAAAACACAGCTGTGCGCGCACATTTTAAAGTGTAAATCCTGCCTAAGAGAATGAGGCTCCGCTACAGTATTTTGACCAGATATACAAGTCTGCAACAGTGAAGGGACTCCTCGACGTCACAACCTTTTCATTCTATGGGTATGTTCACACGGCTTATTTTGGGGTGCATTTCACAGCGTACTGTGCTCTAATACGAGTGAAATGCGCCCCAATCATTACGGTAATCTACAGTTCTCAGACAACTGTGGATTACGCCTCCTCTCCCCGGGTATACAATACGATCATATTGTACGCCCAGGGAGAGAAGTGACATTTCTATGGGGCCGGCGGGCAGCTGCCACGACCTCTCCCCCTCCCCTCCCGCGTGATGGGAGTACGTGCCGATCAAGGCAACAAACACCCGGCATGTCTGAACTTACTCCAACTGTGAATTTAAGGATTGATCACCAATAAAACATCTTAAAACTCCACTTAGGACATAAGTACAAATCAATAAAGAAAGTGAGCCAAACTCAATAGAAGGTAAAAACGTGAATGAGGAGCACATTTTTCCATTATATTTTTGTGTAGGTTCCTTTCCTGGTTACGCTTCGAATTAAAAGTGTAAAATGTAAAATATTGACCAAAAAAAAAACTGCTGGATGAAAGTGACCTAATAGGGTTTTTCACACGCAGAATTGGCACTGTGCAAAAGGGTTTTCTTTTGTTATTTACCTGGCATGAGTATTCTACAGTGTCACTCAGATCACATTTCTTCCCTTTTGTAACATTTGCCCTAGAGTCCTCCTGTGTAATGTAATAAATTGTTGGAACAGAATTAGTTGATTAGAAATTCCTAATCATCAAGCGTCCCAGGTGAGGAAAAAAATAAAACCCACAACTTTCATCACACTTTCTGTACATACTTTAATGGGAGTTCTGACTACAGTCAAGCCCCCTTACGGCGGATTAAATAAGTATTGAACACAGCACCAATTTTCTAAGTAACTGTTTCAAAAGGTGCTAATGACATGAAATTTTCACCACATTGATAACAACCCATCCGATCCACACAGGTAAAGAAATCAAACCATAGATGTTCATAAATCAAGTTATGTGTAATTATGAGAAATGACACAGGGAAAAAGTATTGAAAACGCATACTGAAATGTAATTACTAGTAACATACATTGTTTAGGTGGAATTTGGCCCATTTCTCTACACACTTCAAATCCTGAAGGTTTGGTGGGTTCCTTCTATCAACTCTGAGCTTTAGTTCCTTTCACAAATTTTCTTTTGGAGTCAGGTCAGGCGATTGGCTGGGTCATTCTAGGGGTATGTACACAGCGTTTTTTAATACGCTTTCGATCCAATAAAACGTATTCAAAAACTATGTAAAATGCATCCAACATGCACTCAAAGTGTGCTGCGTGTTTGGATGCATAAATGTTGTTGAACACAATTAAAAACAGGTTTGAACATACTTTTTGTTCAGCAATGGAGTCTTGTGTGGCGAGTGTGCATAGAGGTCATGGAGGTTCAGTATATTACTTATGGTGTTATTTGAAATAATTGTGCCTGCTGATTCCAGGTTTTCTGCAGTTTTTCATATGTTCTTGACCTTTGGACAACTTGTCTGATGATTCTTTTCACTCCTCTGTCTGAAATCTTGAGACGAGCACCTGGTCGTGGCCAGTTTATGGTAAAATTATGTTCTTTCCACTCCTGGATTATGGCCCAAAGAGTGCTCACTTGAACCTTCAGTAGTTAAGAAATTCTTCTGTAACTAATTCCATCAGTATATTTTGCAACAATAAGGTTGTGAAATTCTTGAGACAGGTCATTGGTTTTACCCATGAGGAGATGTTTCTTGTGTGGCACCTTGGTAATGAGACACCTTTTTATAGGCCATCAATTGAACCATTGATATTTTTTTGTGGCAGAATTGCTGTCTAATTACTGGTAGATTTCAGCTGGTATCATTACTTTCCATGGCTTTTTGCACCTCTCTTCATGTGTTCAATACTTTTTCACGGTATCATTTTTCATTATTACAGTTAATTTATGGATATCTACAGTTTGACTTATTTGCCTGTGTGGATTGGATGGGTAGTTACCAAGATCCGGTGAGAATTTCATGTCAATAACATCTGTAGAAATATATTTGCTTAAAAAATTGGTGACGTATTTCGCCTACTGTACTTGATGCTCCAAAGTTCCATAAAAGTGAATAGACAAAGCCGAGAATGCACGGCAACCTCATCATTCGATGCATCCATAGCACTAACAGAGTAAGGGGACCCCCGTTTTCTAAACGGTTGCAGGTTCAAAAGGTGGGACTCACATTTATTTATTAACATTTGTGGCATATCCTGTAAAGAGATGAAAATATGCCTTTAAGCCTAGTGTTTCATAGGCTTTTCTAAATGTAAATATGCACTGGTGCAAGAAGCACCAAATTTATTAAGATGTGCTCCACACAATGAAATATATGCTGGCTATGAGATGCCGTAGAGTTTCACTCTATTGAGAGATCTGTTTCATATGGATTTTTGGTAGTTTTTTTTTCCTGGCAGATTTACAGTCAAAAAACGAGTCCAATTCATGTCAATGGGATTTTGGAAGAATGACCATGTTCTAAATATTATTTTTACTATACAAAAAACCTACCAAAAATATGTGTTCTATGAACTACAACACCTATTTTCTATTGTGGTCAACGGAAATGATTTACTTTCAGCTTTAGATGAGCATTTCAAAATCGGAATCCGCGTACATTTTGATTTGAAATACTAGTCAGTGAATATATCTGGTCTTGGGAGAACCCATCCCTCTTGCTACAAC
This sequence comes from Phyllomedusa bahiana, assembly GCA_025379985.1. Lineage (NCBI taxonomy): Eukaryota > Metazoa > Chordata > Amphibia > Anura > Hylidae > Phyllomedusa > Phyllomedusa bahiana. Next base: position 221,349 of record JAODAL010001417.1, read on the forward strand.
CCACCCACTTATGGCGAGTGGCATAAGAAAAAAAAAAAAAAAAAAAAAAAAAAAAGAATAAAGGGTGGTACACATTTTGCACTAATCAATCATGCACCCAAATTTGCATTTTTTTTTTTATTAGTGGTAAAAAAAAAAAAAGCTTTCTAGTGTGTGTAAATTATATATATATATATATATATATATATATATATATATACACACACACACATACACACACACACACACACACACACACACACATATACATACACACACACACAGGCTCGGACTGGGCCGCCGGGGGACCGGGGAATCCCCCGGTGGGCCCCCCTGAGCCGCTGGGGGCCCCGGAGGCAGTGCCGTCGCTCCCCGGGGCCCGTCCGCGCATCCGGTCCCTGAACGCCCGGGACCTGCGTCCCGAGCGCTCAGAGACCGGCCCGGTAGCCGGGGACTAATGTCCCCGACTCCCGGGGCTGCACGGTGTCAGCGGAGCACAGCGCCACTAGCGCTGCACTCCGCTGATCTCCCTGGCAGGCTGAAGGCGTTAGGCTGAGGGCGCCGGCGGCAGCTAGGAGCGGCAGGAGCTGGAGCGGGAGCCAGGTAAGTGACTGTTTGTTGTTGTTGTTTTTTTTTTGTTTTTTTTTAAACTATCTACAAGGGGGTCCCTGGCTACAAGGGGGTCCCTGGCTACAAGGGGGTCCCTGGCTACAAAGGGGGTCCCTGGCTACATACAGGGGTCCCTGACTACAAAGGGGGGCCCTGGCTACCTAAATACTAAAGGGGCCCTGACTACCTACACAGTAGCTAAAGGGGGGCCCTGACTTCCTGCACACTAGCTAAAGGGGGCCCCTAACTACCTGTATACTACCTAAAGGAGACCCCTAACTGCCTGCGAACTACCTAAAAGAGGCCTTAACTGCCTGTATACTACTTCATGGGAAGCCCTAACTGCCTGTATACTACCTAAAGGGGGTCCCTAACTGCTTGCAGCCTATATAAAGGGGACCCTAACTACCTACAGCTTACCTAACTGGGGGCAACCACCTACCTACAGACTGGGGCCTTGCCTATTTGCCTACCTACCTAGGGTCTTGTCTACCTACCTGGTAATATAATTGAGAGGGCAGCAGCCCATAGTTGTAGCATTATCTCCAGAGGGTTAGTCCTCTCCCCACCTTCCAACCCCTTAGGATACTAGGCCTCTAAGTTATGGCTTGTACCCGCTCTCCCACCCCTGGGAAGTTTGTACAGAGGTGGGAATAGGTAAAGAGATGCTGGAAAATTGGGGATTCTAAGATATTTGTATATAATTTCTGCAGGGATGAGTTGTGGCCGGGACAAGTCATCATGGCGGTGTGGAACGGATGCAGAGGAAAAAGGGAATAAGAACGACTCATGAAAGAAGAGAACGACTCCTCAGATAGGACGTCTCCGGTGAGTCCCTGATTTCAGGGGTTATTTTACTTCTATATTGGATCAGTGCTGTATTCACTGTAATGTGATGTGACCTGAGCTGGTGTCTGACCTCTATGTGGTCTCTATATGGTGGTGTTGTAGGTTATACCTGAGCTGGTGTCTGACCTCTATGTGGTCTCTATATGGTGGTGTTGTAGGTTATACCTGAGCTGGTGTCTGACCTCTATGTGGTCTCTATATGGTGGTGTTGTAGGTTATACCTGAGCTGGTGACTGACCACTATGTGGTCTCTATATGGCGGTGTTGTAGGTTATATTGGCGCCGGTATAATGCCAGCGTACATGTGTCCCTGATTGACCCTGTGATAGAAGTTACACTTACTTTCTTGCTGGTGATTATTTTAGAAGGTGGTGAGGTGCGTGACCAAGGGATGCGTGGAAGGGGAATATGGATGGAGCTACTTAGCCCTGTGTCTATGATATGCTAGACTGTGACAAATGTGTGACTAACTTGCTATTGTACTATACCATACAGTTCTGTTTTGCACACTGTATTATGTGGTAAAATGGGCGCATTTACATCCGAGAGGCCGGTAATATTTTCATGTACAGTAGGGTGGGCCCCCCAAGATCAATTCCCCTGTGGGCCCCAGACCCCCCAGTCCGACACTGTATACACACACACACATACACACACTACATTCAACATATACAGATAATTCCACTGATACGATACAGGAGTAGACTCAAATAGGATCATCCTTTCCTGCAATGACACTGGGGAATCATCATCATAGATAACCGAGCATTGAATAAAGCATGACAATCATGACTATACAATGCAACCTGCCATTAAAAAGGACCACATAAATATGTTATAGCTTCAGATTGAACAATTACTACTCATCTACTTCTAGCGATTACTAGAAGAGGGGTCCTGATCCTCAACCCACAATCACAGTGAGTGGTTTGAATGGAGCCCTAAAGCTCCACTCAAAACTTATGTGGCTGACAGAATTTGCAGAGAAATCTATTCAACCACAGTAGTGCAGTAAATAGAAATGAGGACCCTTGTTCTACTGATCAGTAAAGGACCCAGCAGCGGGGTCACCAGTGATGAGATATTTATCCCCTATCCTGTGAATAGGTAAAAATATCCATGCTAGGAAAAGCCTCCAACGTAGGTAAAAATCCAGAAATCTGCATTTACCGTATTTTTCGGATTATAAGGCGCACATAAAAGCCTATGATTTTCTCAGAAATCGAAAGTGCGCTTTATAGTCCTTATATATGAATCAATTCTTCACTTGGGTTTTGTACAGAACGTATTTACAGCTAATTTAGTGACACTTATTTGTAACCGATTTCCGATCGTAAATACGTTCCGAAATCAGTTGCAAATAAGCTTCACAAAGTGTGACACGTATTTCGCGACGGAATTACAATCCCCATTCTTTAAATGGGGTGGCAGGACCATTGTAAATCCGACCGTATTGCGGCCGCAATCCGCGGCACGGCACGGAAATATGTACATGTATTGACTTTTGTTACAACTTTACAAGTTGAGAGTTATTGTGAAAGTGTTGAATGAAGCTTGGCTTGCGGTCTGAGCTTTGTTTCATTTAATGTGCCGCGCCTTATAATCCGGTGCGCCTTATATATGAACCAAGAAGACTTAACAGGCGCTCATTGATAATGCGCCTTATAATCCGAAAAATACGGTACTTCTCATTCATAAATACGTTAAAATTTTATCAGGCAGGCGTAATCTAACATATGCTTCAAAAGCTGGCAGAAAACCATGAGAACAAATAGAGAATCAGCCCACACAATACAAACAGCCTCCCACACTGCAAGCACAAGGTATGGGAGACAGCCGAGGGACAGAGGAATGCTTAAAGGGAATCTGTCGCCAATAATTTTTTCTACTTATTAAATCAAGCCCCTGATCCATATTCTTTTCCTCTTAGCCGTTTTTATTTCCCGATTGTAGATTTCTCAATTTGGCCGTCTATATATGACTGTGGGGAAGACATTCTTGCTTGCACTCCATTAACAGCAGTAAGAGAGATACTTTACAGCAGCTTCATGCCCATAGGATTCTTAAGACAGATTCTGTCCCATAGACTTGTATAAGAGAGTTTTCTAGTCATGCTGTGTGACCTGGGAAGAAAATCGCTGTGGGGGGAGGGGGAGCTGTGACATCTCCTCTTGTGACTGGTGGATTCTGTGTTATCTGTACACAATGGTGTCTCCTTTCAGTTTGACCCTGCTGTTACTGATAATGAGCACACTGCTGAAAAGCTCTCTAAACAGAACAGGAAGTGTCAGACGATTATTGGGCCTAGTGGCCAAAGTGAAAACTGCAGGACTTAAGAATTATTAAAAAAAAAATACTTAAAAGTGATATGGAAAATTATTAAAAAAAAACAAATTCCTAAAAAATGTGTTTAACATAAAAATCTGAGTTAAAGGGAATGTGTCATCAAAAAATGACTTCTTGTTTAAGTGGGCACCAATTTGCTATAGAAAAAAAAACGCGGAGAAAAGCCGACCCGCACCCACCCCTCCCCCGCGGCCATGTGCCCTGCACGAAAACAGTTCAAATATTGATTGGATAAACCGACCAGTATTTGTCCTGTGCTGTGTAAACGTCCCCTTAGCTATGTTCACACGGCTTAAAATGGGACGTATTTCAGTCCGTAATTCAGTCTGTACTGCGCGAATTACGGCTGGAATATGTCCCAGTCATTACAGTAATCCACAGTTCTCATAGAGAACTATGGATTACATCCCCTCTCCCTGCTCGGCGAATCCGCCGCGGGGGGAGATAATTGACAGGTCATTTACTAGCGGCGTATACGCGCCGCTAGTAATGATAGTCTATGGGCCGGCGAGGTGCCGGTCCCCCGCTCCCGCCCCGCCCCCACGGCGTAATTGCGGGCCGTAATTACGCCCCGCAAATAAACCGTGTGAGCATAGCCTAAGAGAGAGACTTTTTATGGGAGATCTTGTGGATTTACCATGATTGTGTCAGAAATAAATACTCCTTTGATGAAGAAATTTAGGGATAATACAAAACAGTTTTGACTGGATTGCTCATTTCAGTTGCTTAAATAGCATACACAGCCGTAGTGCCAGTCACAGTGCCCAGCATAAGTGCCCATTATAACAGCGCCATCAGTTGAACGAAGCTGTCAAAAGATGAATGTTACTTCCTGAAGTATGAAAAAGGAGGCAAAGCGTGTATGTGTCCTGATGTCTGGGGGCCACACAGAAGGGCCCTTAGGCTATGTTCACACGGCTTAAAATGGGACTTTTCAGTCCGTAATTCAGTCCACACTGCGCGAATTGCGGCTGGAATACGTCTCGGTCATTACGATTATCCACAGTTCTCATAGAGAACTAAGGATTACGTCTCCTCTCCCTGCTCGGCGAATACGCCGAGGGGGGAGATAAGTGACATGTCATTTACTAGCGATGTATACGCGCTGCTAGTAATGATAGACTATGGGCCGGCGAAGTGCCGCCCCCCCGCTCCCGCCCCCCTCCACACAGCGTAATCACGCCGCGCAAATAAGCCGTGTGAACATAGCCTAAGGGTGCGGCATGTTGTGCATCCCTGATATAGAGGTTCCTAAAACCATGTTGGAGACTTGTTTTGATAGTGCTAAATACAGACACAAAGGGTGACATGTATGAAAACTGTCTAGGTCTACGACTTTTTTTTTTTGTTTCCCATAGCAACCAGACAGGGCGCCCCTTTCACTTTTTCAGAGCACTATATGTAATGAAAGGGGAACTCTGGTTGGTTGCTATGAGCAACAAGGAAAGTCTTACACATAGACAGTTTTCATACATGTGGCTCTAAGGACTTGCGTGAAATGCGTTGCGTGTTTCACCTTTTAAATTCCCAATGGAATAACATGTTTTTGTCTGCCCTTGTATGTATTTTTAAACGGCATTTTTTGAAGGATACATTTTTTTTTTCTTAATTCAAGTACATACATCTCCTGGATCTAAGCTGGCTCCCTTCTTCTACAGCCTAAGGAGTTGCAAAAAAAAGCTGAGCAGTAATTTATGTTGTGTACACGGGAAATACGATTATGCGGTTTAATTGCCGTAATAAATGATGTATATCCTGGCAAAGCTTCCTCTTTAAAGGCGTGAACATTAATGAGATATAAATAGGTTATCAGTGGGATTGTTGGGAGTCCAAATGTAAAAAAGAGAGAAAATAGCAAATAGGTAACGCTCACCGGTCTTGAATCCATTTGGGAATGGGTATCTGTTAAAGGAATCTGTCTGCCGGTGAAACGGGAGTAGGTCCCCCGGCTTTTGGAACCCAAGAAAACAGGAAAAAGATGCAAATGTAGGCTCCAGCATCGTGTTGAGATAATCCAGATGATCCAAAAATAGTTATAAAGGGGACGAAAAATTTTTTTAAAACCATTTAAAAAAACAGGGTTTTTAAAAAATTTAAAATCGATGCCATTTTCGCGTTTCGAGCCTAAAGGCGGTCTTTGCGTAAAAAACAACGCGCAAAAATGACAATAAACCCCCTTCCTGAGTTTTAGATAAGCCCCTGAGAAATTAATCCTTTCGACCCAGTTCAAGAAAAACATGTGCTGGTTAGAAGACATTTGAAATTTTTAGCACCAAAAATTTAACTCCTCTTTACCCACATCATTAGTTTTTTAGTTTTTTATTCTGATTAAATATATGGTATAAAAGGACTTGCACCAAAATCCCTTGAATGAAAAACGTAATTTAAATACAAAATTTAAAGAGATTGACTTATAATTTATCCTTTGGGTAGCGTGTATCCAAAAGTGGGAAACCCAAATAGCCTCCCTGTATCCCCATAATTTTCCCCATCCCCCCCTCTCACGGGTTTGGGAAAACCTCTTCAAAAACCCCCACTTTGAAAATGATTTTTAAAATTTGCTGATGAAATTCCTTTAAAAAATGCTTTGCGCACCCGAAGATTTTAGTGCCAGTGTTTTTTTTGTGTCAATATGTGTTCCTGATGCAAATGTGCAAACACGAGTAGTAAAACCAAATATATTGGAGCCTGCCAAATCGCCCGATATAAAAAATACATGTCACGCGACAATTTGCAAATGTAGAAATCTGAAAAATTTTTGTCACTTGAAAAAGGGAAAAAATGAGTACCTTCACCATGTTTTTGCACATTTTGATCTAGATCCACATTTAAATGGCCCACAAAAATCCAAACCCCTTTGGCTCTTTTGTTGCTTTTGCGTGAAAAAAAAACTGGGGGTGAAATAATATTGCCGATTGTACGTGTCCCCGGTACAAAACTACAGCCTTATCTAAATACTACGTAATGTAGGGTCTGCAGAGAGAATAGGGGGGTTTTTTTGATGATTTTAATGACTCTCCAAAACTTTTGACTGAATGAGGACAAGCTTAATTGATACTGGAATTCTTTTATGTGTGGGGTTCTAAGAAATTGTGATCTATTTCTATGTTCTCCCCCTCCCCAAATTTCCCCCAATGGTATATTTTGGGCTTATATTCCTGTGTATCAATTTTGGAAAAAATTAGTTTGTTTTTCAATTTCTAGTTTTAAAACTTTGCTACATTTTCTTTTAGCTCTGAGATTTTCCAAAGGAAAAGTTGGAATAATTTCCTCGGTGGAAAATTGAGGACATAACATCCATTCCGGCAGTACTTTTTTTTTAAAGGTACATGATTAAACCCTTTATCTTGCCCACGTCCCCCCGTTAGTTTCAAGTCTAGAAAAGAAATATGTGTATGGTAAATTGTATATGTAAATCTCAATTTTTTGGTTGTCATTGTAAAATTAAAACAATTTAGATACTTTAGTGTGCCCCGAAAAATGAGCAGGGTATCATCAATGTACCTTAAAATATTGAAAAATATTTGTAGAAAGGGATTGTGTTCAAAATTTAGTTTTTCTTCCCCCCGGGACTTTGAATTAGCCAAAGTGGGGAAAAAAACGAGCCCATCGGGCACCCCTGAGTTTTTTAAAAAAAAAACTTTTCAAATTAAAAAATAATTGTGCTGTAAAAGGGGAAAAATCGTGACAGTCAGGATGAATTTTTTAAGAGACTCTCTATTTGTATTTTTGTTCGGACAGTGAGAGCTAAAAGTCCCAGAGCATGAGGTATAGTGTTTATGAGACATATATCACAGGAGACCCCATGTAATTAGGTTGCCAAACTTTTTTACCCAAATTTTTTAAAAAATCTCCTTGGAATCGGGGATAAAAACTAGGGGAGCGTAACCCGGGTTGCAATTTTTTGGTCAAGCCATGTCAAAGGGATGTCAAAATAAGAGCCAATACCTGAAAGTTTGGTCGTAGTGGGGTGGAAATTGGCTTTGTGTGTTTTGGGGAGAGGTGGAAAATAGGTATTTTGGATGTTTGCCCAAAAATTTGTTTCCCTTTTTTTATTAGTGAAAACTGTAGTGCAAAACCCTTCTTCTGTTTTTGTTAAACCCTGATTCCAAAACAAGGGGTTGGATTGACGGTAAAGTTTTAAAAAAACTTTTAACCCCCTGAAAACATTTGGTTATAGTTTGATACAATTTTTTTTCCCAAGAGGGGTCCGTTGTGCCCTTTAAAAGGAGTATTATGTTAGGGGTTTACCCCGAAAGTCCTTAAGAGCTCAAAAATTTTTTTTGGGGCAAAATTTCTTTTACCAGAATGTCTGAGGTGTAAATTCTAAGTCCTGTTCGCCCAAAAAATTAAAAAGTCACCCTTGCCCTTAGCTCGGAATTGATGGATAAAAGTCAGAATTTTTAATTATTGTGTCCACATCCTCAGAGTCAATATTGGCAGCAGGAATTCTTGTTCAAACCCTCCAACAAACAATGGACATTTTTTCCCTAAAAATTTAAAGACCTTAGGAAAAAAAATCATTTTTAACCGATGTTGTAGGGGAAAAACCCCCAAAAGCATATCGTTTGAAAATGCTTTTTTAATGTTAAATTTAACAAAAGGTTTTAAAGTCCTTGATGGTATTAAAAAAAAAATTAAAGTCAGTGATGGAAAAATAATTCAAACCCTTGCCAAAAATCTATATTTTATTATATTAAAGTACATGCAGAAAGTTTGGGACAGTAAAGTCCGATTTAAAGAAATTTAATGTTGTTTTAAAGGGATTCTGGCAAAAGTTCTGGTTTTTATGATTGTTAAGTCCTCCCCGTGCTTCCCCCCCCGCCCTCCCCGGGCGTTTGGCGGGGTGTGTGTCCCGTGTGCTCCTGCTTTTTTGGAAAACTACGTTGTGCATTGTCTTTGGTAATTGATCTTTGGATCCAAATGTTCCCCCTGAATCGGAGGGTCGTGCCAGTTGTGTAATGTCCTTCCCTAAAGGTAAGAACGCCACCTGTTTTTAGTTTTTCTTTTTATATTGTCTCAAAAGGATAGGTTGTTTCATAGATGTTGATTTGTTGCCACGGTATATGTTCCCTGTGCATAGTCCCGTGTATCGCGGTCAAATTTATTTTTTTTTGTAACACTATATTATCCTCCAATTTGTCATATTAAAACCCTTTAATTTTTTATTCAGAAAGAATAGTGGATTGTTCATGCGGAATTAGGGTTGTTTAAGTCTGTAAGGGCTTTCAAATTTTATTTTAAAATGGTCCGTTTTGTTTGACAATGGAGACATAAGTTTTATGGAGCAACGTGAGAATATCATTCCTTTTCCAAAAAGAAAAACTTTCTAATTTAAGGTGGGAATTTTGGTAATTCTGAACCCTAGGTACCTTTTTTTTTCAATATATGTTTGAAGGGTGGTATTCCCACCATAATTGAGTTGTTTGGCATGGTGTTCTCTAAATCCAAAAATTTTAATTTCAAATCAAGTTGTCTTGTGTGAAGCAAATTTCATCTTTGTCAAAAATTGCATTGTCTATTGCGTCTCTCAAATTTTTCAATGGAAAGGAAGGTGTCCAATGAATGGGGAAGACCGTTTTTTGCGTCTATAACTTCTCCTATTTATGCAAGTACCAATAGTTAGTAATCCCAAAATATAAATGTATTTCAGTTCCTGCCAGGAGCTAAACCTCAGCCAAAAATAAAAAAAAAAAAAAGAGAGAAAATAGAAAAAAGGGAACGCTACGGTCTTGAATCCACTTGGAATAGGTATTGCTTGAAGGAATTGTTGCCGGGCACTCAGGAGTGGATACCCCGGGTGTAGGAAACCCCGAAAAACAGGAAATAGATGCAAAATGTAGGCTCCAGACTCGTGTTGAGATAATCCAGATGATCCAAAATAGTTTTAAAAGACGCAGATTTATTGAAACCCTTTTAAAAAAAAATGGTTAAAAAAAAAAAATTTATAGCCATTTTTGCGTTTTGAGCCTAAAAGGGTGGCTCTTTGTTAAAAAACATCACAGCAGAAAAAAAATGACAATAAATCCCTTCCTGAGTCATTGATACAGACCTGAAATTAACTCCTTTCTGACCAATTGTTCAATGATAAAAAAAAGTGCTGGTTTGAAGACATTTGAAATTAAATACGCACTGAAAATTAACTCTTACCCACATCATTAGTTATAAGTCAATTCCGAGTAAGGTCTGGATGACTTTCAATTTTTGGTCGAAAAGGGTCTTGAGATTTACACCTCAGAGTCATTCTGGTTTTAAAATTTTTACCCTAAAGAAATTTTGGCTTTAAGGACTTAGGGGTAATCCATATTTATAAAGTCCTTTGATAAAAGGGGGCAACGGCCATCTTGGATAAAGAATTGTATCACTCTAGTAACCGAATTTTTCAGGATGTTACGTTTTGGCCTTTACCGTAGATCCAACACTTGTTTTGGTTTAAAAGTTCAACAATTTTGAAGAAGGTTTAGCACTCTGTTTTCACTAATAAAAAAAAAGGAAAAGATGTTGGTCAAAAAATCCAGATACCCATTTTCCCGGGTCCCCAAAAACACAAAAACCATTTTCCCCTCCCCTACGACCAATCATTTTGTTTGGCTCTATTTTTGAGCATCTTAGTACATGGCTTGACAAACATTTGCAACCCCTTGGGGGGTTACGTCCCTTGTTATATCCAGGATTCCCAAAGGAGTTTTAAAACATTTGGATAAAAAACGTTTTTGGGAAAAATAATTACATGTGGGGGTTCTGTGTTTTTAGTCTTATATACATTATACCTTATGCTCTGGCCTTTAGTCTCAGCTGTAGCTGAAAAATATACTAAATATGATGAGTTCTTTAAAAAATTCATCCTGACTTCCTGAGTTTCTTTTACGCACAAATTTTTTTCAATTTGTTTAAAGTTTTTTTTTTACAAATCGGGGGTGCCCGATGGGCTGTTTTTTTTCCCAAATTTTTGGTAAAGTCATGGGCCGGTGGGAAGAAAAATACATATATTCTGAACCAATCCCTTTTACAAAAATATTTTTCAATATTATAGGTACATTTATATACCTGTCATTTGGCAGGGTTCTATCTAAGTATCTAAATTTGTTAAATTTTCAATGACAACCGGATAAATTTGAGTTTTTTATTTACAGGACCATCAATATTACCCTTTTTTTGACTTGAAAAAAAGGGGGTGGACAATTAAAAGGTTCAATATGTCCTTTTTGAAAAAAATACGCCGGTAATGGGGATGTTTGTGCCTCTAGTTTCCTCGGGCTTTTTATTTTCCAAAATTTCCTTTTGGAGAAATCTCAGACTAAAAGAAAAATTTTAGCAATGTTATAGATATGAAATTGAAAAAAAAACTATTTTTAAAGAT